>CM025930.1:12016103-12110503 GCA_000753965.2 Amaranthus hypochondriacus | reverse complement strand
CTTGTATGGCAGTGACCTTAGCTCTCCAGCGATCATCTTGAGGTAGGCTTCTTAGAATTTTTCTTACTTGTTCATCTGAGGGAATAAGCCTTCCAAGAGAGACAAGTTCATTTGTAATGTTAGTGAACCTAGTGAACATTTCTTAAATACTCTCTAGGTTCCATAACAAATCTTTCATATCTTGACATGAGCAAGTCAATCTTGGAACGCTTTACTTCACTGGTTCCTTCATGGGTGACCTCCAGCAGATCCCAAATCTGTTTTGCTGTTTTGCAGCCCATAATTCGATTGTGTTCATTTGGACCTAGCCCACAGTGTAGTAGTTTTATGGCAAGAGCATTCATCTCCATTTTCTGGAAATCTTCTTTCTCATATTCTGTTATTGGTTTGGGAACAGTCTCGTTGTTGGAGTTGGTATTGGTTACCTCAAAATCTCCAACTTCAATGACTCTCCAAACTTGATAGTTTTCGGCCTTGATGAAGATTTCCATCCTATTTTTCCAATATGTATAAAATTTTCCATCGAACATTGTCGGTCTCTGAGTAGAGTAACCTTCTTCCATACGTTCATTCATTCTTAACATCTCTAATACACCAAGATACGGCTCTCAGGGTTTCCTGATCAAATGAGGAACAGGGCTCTGATACCAATTGTAGAAACACTTAGAGAATATGAACGCAACAAGAGTGGGGGTGAATTGTTGTGTTGCCTTTAAGAGTATTTATGCCCTGTATTTGCAGAATTTCAATCTAATAAAATACTCAAAGGGAATTAAAGAAACTTAAAAAGAACACAAGAATTTAACGTGGAAACTTTCTTGGCCTTAAAAGAAAGAAAGCCACGACCACTTCGGATTTCAACTTCTCTTATTAAGTTTTAAGTAACTTACAGCTCAATTACATAAAACTTGTTATTCTCTTCTTTACTAGGCCTAATTCTCCTCTTCTCCTTCTCGTTTCTCCTTCTCGTTTCTTTTTCTCCCTTTACAAAAACTTCTCACAATTCCCCTTAGACTTCCCCAAGTCTAAATTACACACTCATAAAACCCGTACAAATAATTCTCTAAAATTAGATGAAAAATAAAGAAATGCACAAAGAAAAATTGATTGATTTAATTGGCAATTAAGAACAACTTATCTTTTTCCTTTTCTTGATTTGATCTCACTTGATTCTTGAAAGGGGCACTCACGGCTCCTATGGCATGTTATTCTAACTCTTTTATAAGAAGTAGAACCGTGTAACACAGCCATGATCCCATTATCAAATGATGTGGGAAGGTGGGTAGGAAACTTGGAGGTTACTCCAAGTCCCACGGTTAGTTTATGCCAAAAATAGTAAATCCTATTTTAGTGGAGATTAAGTAGGATTTAAAATATTTTAGTCCTTTAAAATAGGTGGTTATTTTTAGCCAATTAAAACCTTTGTGCAAGCCTTATTTTCACCCGTACAAGCCAATTAAAAGAAAAATAAAAATAAAATTTATTTCCCTATTCTTTGTGGACTTAGTTCTCTGACTCGTTGTGTTAGGAACACTGTGTTGTCTCCATCTGGACTGACTCCAGTTTTATCAATCTTGGAACTGGACTATGTAACTCAATCGTTTGACTTTGACATGCAATGCTCTTCCACAACCTTCTTAGGTACCATCGACGATTATGAAAACCGGATATACGACCTACAAAAACCAATCTCTAAAGCATTTTGTTTGTTTATAATTGTTAAGTCATCATCAAAACTCAATTGGGCCAACAAAAGCATTTTCCAGAAATTGTGGGTTTGATTTAGCATTTGGTTTGAAGTACATTCTTTGGGTTTGAATATTGAAAGATCTTGTTCATTTGTGTGATTATCATCCCCCCTCCATAGTTGAGGGAAGTAAGTATTCTTTAACTTAATTTTCTTCTTTATTGTTGTTTGCTCTATGAATGTGATGATATTTTATGTGTTTATTTTAACTATCAACATGAGTGAGTAGTTTTCTCTCTAGAGTTTGGGGATGTAGTTAGCTAATTAATTTGCTTATGGGGTAATGGGTTGATCACAAATATGTACATGAAAGAATATGTGAGTTCTATGGTAAGGAATCGAAAGCCCATTTCGATCTCCATCCATGGAGAATTTATGTTGCTTGATTGCTTGAACACTTGGGGATGTATGAATTCATGCTAGTAATGAGTAGCCCGGAAGCTAACTTTATTCGGATTCCTTCGAGACCTAGCCCGTCCTTAGGATGATGAACCATGCCTATCTTGTATGATTCTTTCTTGTTTAACATAAATTGGAGGTCATGAACATGTATTAGAAAGTTATTAGTATGGTCGAGTTATACGCCCAGAAGCCGAATCTCCTAAACCATATTAGTAATTATATAGTTCCTATGCCCAGAAGTTATGGAGCTAAATTAAAAAGACCTTTCTCATCATAAAATGGTTAAAAACATATTTTCAACCCATCCCTTTAACATATTAAGAGGCTAAATTCCCCAAACTCTAGTCTTTTATCTATTGCTTAAAGTAAGAAATTGAAATTCGTTTTCTCTATAAAACTCAAAATCATAAACCTTCTTGTCATTAGACTGTGTTTGTCACGTAAACATTTCCCTGTGGACCTACCCCTTACTTACCGCTAATGCTAGTGATTAGGGTTATTTAAGGCGAATAAGATTAATTGTGTAGAGCGGACTTAGTTAAATTAACAACGACCTACGTTGCCGCGTCTACCACATAAATAAGCATGCTTGATTGCAAACCAGTAGAAACACCCATCGCAGCGAATTATGGACTTCAATTGATTGAGGGGGAGAAATTGGCTGACAAGGATCGTTATAGGAGGATGGTAGGAAAACTTGTCTATCTTTCTCATACAAGGCCTGAGATTTCATATGCAGTTGGTGTAGTGAGTAAATTTATGTATATGCCTTAAGTGCAACACATGACAGCAGTAATGCAGATAAGGGTACGAGCAGCAGGGGTCTCTTGTTTAGGAAGAATGACAATCTTGACCTCATAGCATATACAGATGCAAATTTAGTTGGTGATCGAGATGATCGAAAGTCGACTTCAGGTTACTTTATGGAAAAGTAACAAACAAACTGTGCTAGCTCTCTCAAGTGCTGAAGCAGAGTTCATGGGAATAGCAAAAGGGATCACTAAAGTCTCGTGGATCTAAAAAGCTTCTAGGAGAACTAAACTTTCCCCAGAAAGGTGCATGTAATCTTTATTGTGATAACAAAGTTGCTATAAGCATTCTAGGAAATTCGGTTCAGCATGGTCACACAAAACATGTTGAAATTGATCTACATTTCATCAAGGAGAAGCTAGAAAAGGGAGTCATCAATCTTCCATTTGTCAAGTCAAAGGATCAACTTGCTGATATTCTCACTGAGGCCGTGACATCTGAGGTGTTCAATGATGCTTTATGCTAGTTAGGTCTTGGTGAACCCTACGACCTAACTTGATGGGAGTGTTAGAAAATAGAATTAAAATCATATATTCTGTAATATTACAGTTTAGGAAACTTCAGATATGGTAATAATTTTCCTTCCTAGATTAGTTGCTAATCATATGTATATAAGTTGTTATAATCTCATATTCAAGGTTAATACAAACAGTATTCACTCAATACAAACCCTTATTTTTGTGTTTTTCCACTTTTTAGTTAAATATTGTTTAGTTAGTTAGTTACAAGTTGTTTGGCATAACTAACTATAGGTTGTTTTGTTTTATAAACTCCTATTGAAGGAGTGGCTCCTGCTCATTGTACTCTTAAGGTTTTCAAATTCAGTAATAGAAAACTTTGTTTCATTTTTCACAGAACAACATGCACTCAAATTAAAAGGAATGAAAGAAAAACCAACAGAATAGTATCATTCAAATCATCTCCCTTCCACGGCTTGATTTCAACATAGTTATGTCTGACAACATGGAGCTCTAAAATTCAAAAGGCAAAATCTTTATCCTTCAAAAAATAGGTTTATACTAACACAGATGTAAGTATTCAAGTTATTACCTGAGGCCCCATACCTTCATTATGCCATCTTCAGAACCAGAATACATCCAATTTTCACAGCCAAAGTCACAACCTCCACCTCAACCCATCACTCAGCATCCAATACGTGACAACAAAAGTCAAATTCTTCAACGACACTTATTCAAAGACTAAGTATGTTGATTAAATTTAAAATTAAAAAACGAACATATTCATCTAATGGATGGATAAAAAATTATATTATTTTAGGTAATTTTTCCTAAAAAAATTAATAAAATATTGTATTATTTTAGGTAATTTTTCCTAAAAAAATCAATAAAAAATTGTATTATTTTAGATAATTTTTTCTAAAAAAATGTTCAATTTTGATTTGAAAGTGGTCAATTTTAACATGAAAGTGATCAATTTGTATCTACATGTATATAACCTTAAATGAAACAATTATGATCTCTTCCAGTCTTCAATTTCAACGTTAAATTGATCAATTCAGACTTTAAAATGATCAACACAAATTCTTGTGAGATATGGTCTCTTTGAGAGACCATCTCTGATTGGATTGACATATAAAAGAAAATGTTGAGTAAGAGTAAGCATTAAACTTTAATGAACTAAGCATGAGAGACATTCATTAGAGAGACAGTCTCTTAGGAGACTGGTCGAATGATCAATATCATAACTTTTGATAGACCTTAAAACTATTAATTATCACCCTAAACTGATGATTTCTGATCGTGTATTGTGAAAAAATATAATTAGGCCAATTAGATTATTCGTCTCACGATAACGCGATCTGTCGCAATAGCTACTATTTATGCGGATTATACACTATGAACTAGAGCTGTTCATTGGCAGGCTTAAGTGGGTAGCGGATCGGGTAGCGCCTAAAAATCTACTCGCAGGCTCAAATATTCAAAAACTTGTCTGTATTTGTGGGCATAATTTTTGTCGCTATCCGCCCATTTTTAAAGTGGGCGAGACCCACGGCTAGGTGGGTATGTCTTACGTAAATATCAAAAATATAATAGTAGTACAAATTATAAAGTTTACATAAATATCAACAATGTAATACAAATTATAAAGTTAAGTTTTAATAAAAATTAAAATACAATATATTGTCTAAAATACACCAAAAACATAAAGTTGGCCCGGGTATAAAATCATAGAAGTAATTAAATATAGCCAAATATACTAGTCTATGAGTACTAAAGTTGGGTCGTATGAGTCCCGTATAACTCCAAAGTCTATAGTCCAAAAGAGTATAATACTAAATTAGTATATTACTTATGTAGTATTTGAGAACAAATATTTCATTTCAAATTATGGATTTCAATTATGACATCATAAATGAAGAATTGAGAATGAAAAAGTTTAGATAGTCATTGTCAAATCCTCAACTTTAACTACTTTGAAAACAATGGTGAAATTTGACCCAAATCTAAATTTGAAAATTTTAGATTTGCCAAACAATAAATTTTAGCCAATTTCAAATTTCCAAATGAAATCATCGTTCCCAAACATGGCATAATAGAATTAATCATTTACTCCCTCCTATTCTTTTTTATTGTGACATTTTCTTATTTGGCAAATTCAGCATAATTGTCCCATTTTCTATTTTGGTACTGATTTTTTTTACCTAAATACCCAATTTTCACACAAGTAATGACCAAAATACCCCACTTACATTACTTAATATACCCCAACTACCATTTTAACAATTAATTTAATCACTAAATACCCCAACTATCACCTTTTTGTTGAATCCCATCCTACTCTTTATATTAATGCCCAACCCAAATGTCCCAATTATAAAGAATAGGAGGGCGTAATAATTAATATATTAAATTAAGCGGGCGAATAGGTATACCTATGGATATTTTTTGATGTCGTTACCTGCACATTTATTTTTACGGGTATTAACGATTCAAATTTGAATTAAAAAAAAAAAACGTTGTCCAATCCCATCCGTTTTTCGACACGGGTGGATCGAGCCCGGCACATAGTCATCTATAAAAACTGACGATAGCAGATTTCAACACGTGGGCCCAAAGTATTATAAACGGATGCAAACCTATTTATATTCACTCTTTAATCATCCTTTTCCATTCCGCTTACTCCTCACCACTCCTCTCTCTTCTTTCTCTCCCGCCGCCATCTCCGCCGCCCTGTCCTCCACCCTTCTTCGGTTCACTTATCAACTCCCTACTTGCCCTCTCTAAACACCGAGTTTCACTCATACATCCTCTGATTTGTATAACTTGGTTGGAAAAAAAGTAACTCGGAGATTCTGATTTCAAATTTGTAATTGTTGAAAATGACGACTTCTGCTACAAGCGCTGTATATATTCATGTCATTGAAGATGTAATTGAGAAAGTTCGTGAAGATTTTGTTGGTGATGGAGGTCCCGGTGAAAAAGTTCTTCATGAACTTCAAGGAGTTAGTGTCTTTGTTGTGTTGTTCATTTGAAAGACGTTTGGTCGTATTTTTTTAATCAAGATTACCATTTTTGTGATCTAATTAGTGTTTTCGGGTGTGAATTTGTTGATTTATAATGATATTGGTTGTTAAGTGGTCTGATCTGGGTGACTCTAGGGTTTTGAGATTTGATTTTTTCTTGGGTGATATTTATTTGTGATTTATTTTTTTGGTTATATTTATTTGTGATTTATTTATTTTTTTTGTAGCTTTGGGAGATGAAAATGATTCAAGCCGGTGCGGTATTGCAGCCGAGTGAAAGGCCGGCTGTGCCGAGGACTACGCCGGGGGCAGGGATTACGCCAGTTCATGATTTGAATATGCCTTATGAAGGTACTGAAGAGTTTGAAACTCCTACTGCTGATATGCTGTTTACGCCGGTGAGTTTTTTTCTCCATTTTTTTAATGTTCGAGTTTGATGATTTTTGAATATGTTCTTCTGGGTCTGAAAATTTAGAAAATTGTTACTCCATTTGGTATGATAATTATTTGAGATTTAGGTTGGATTTAATGTAATGGTTTGCCATAGCTATGTAGTTACTGCTTAAGAGGATAAAATTATCTTATCTATTTGGAATTTGTATTTGCAGTTTTGGCTCATAGCTCACCTTGTTTGGTCACTTTATATCAGACATTACTGCTCCAAGATCGGGTCCTCACGATCTTGCACACAATCAACCCTCTCAATTGCAAGGAGGGTGATCGATTCTTCTTCACAAAAAGATGCACACAGAAACCAATTCTTGGTTTCTAAAACAGCCCCTATCGCTTCCGTTGTTAGTTTCACTAGCCCACGAATATCACCCACACTCCTCCCTTGAGTTTCACTCAATCTTGAAGAGATGATGCCCTAGTTGTTCCACAATCTAGAGGTGTAGAAAGTGCTCCACACTTTCTTGGCAAGGCTTATGAATGAATACAAACACACACGCAACAAGGAAATCAGAAAATGATTTTCACATTGAAAAACTAAACAATGAATTTTATTGAATCAAATCTGAATATTATACGAGTAAATGACCCTTTATTTAGGCACAAGACAATAGAAACACATGCCTAACACATGGCTTTTTTTTAAAACACAAATAGCCATGTGACTAATTAAAAACTCACATTCCTATTTTTACAAATACAAGAACAATCTAATTACTTCTAATTATAAGCTATTATTTGTCCTCTTTTATAAGTCGAATAGATCTCCTTATCCTTAGTCATATTCAAGCATGTGCACTCATGCCAAAGTGTTGACAACCTGCGTCATGTCAAACATGGTGCAATTACCCAGAATTTATATTAAAGGGAATTTGTCAATTATGAAGCATGAAAAATTTTGTTTAAGATAATAAGATTAGACTGCTACTACAAGAGTTGCTTCGGAAAAAATGAACGTGGACTTAAGAAATTATTTAAAAATTATTGTAGGGACCTGTCAAATACCGAATGTAGAGCTTATAGAAGGAATTAGCCTTCCAAATAAGCAAACTGGGATAAATTAAAACATTTAATTGTTTGAATGAAAGGAACAATATTAGTCCTCAAAAAGCGCAAGAGTTATTTCAAGTGAATACATTTGGAAAAAAGACATGTTAGTTGGGTGATTATAGAGTTAAAAAATGTTGCTCGGTGGTAGAACTAGCGTTTGAAACATGTTTCTAATATTGCACACATATATGTTCTTTCAGTTTTAGTTGATCATCCCGTGTACAATATTTTATTACTCAATTCTGTCAAGTAAATCACACTGAAATTCCTATCTAGGCATGGTTTAGCAAGACAAATGTTTGTAGATTGACCTTTGTAAAAGCAAAGAGACTTCTTTCGATTTGGTTTTGATAGAGACCATTATGTGCCGCTGCACATGAATAATAAATCCACATGATTTTATCCATAATATTTGTTTTAGAACCGACAAATGTACACTATTGAGGTTCCCTTAATTTTAAACCTCGCTTTGCGCCTTGTGCACCTCGAGCTCAGGCTCGGCTGATAACGCCTCGGTTGGGTGAGGCAAAGGCCCACTATAAGAGGCGTGCGCCTTGGGCGCCTCAATGTGCTTCACGCCTCATGCGCCGTTGCACCTCCTTGTTGGGTTGGGTAATTAACTTATCCTCTTTTTTTTTGCAAATAATTAACTTATCCTTGTTTGTTCAAATAAGAAGTAACACTTAAAACTCAAATCTACTTGAATATGAGGTTCGAAAAATTGTTCCTTCTTTAAGAAAAATAAATAGCATGCGAAGAAGAAAATAACGTCGGAATTTTTCGTATTCTCATTATAATAGTTTTATGCTAAAGTGGTGTTGACACAAGAATAATAAATGTTTTTAAGTTTTTTTATACTAAAATATGAATATCATGTTGTTTGAAGTATTATATATATATCAAAATTGAATTTTAAGCTTGAGCGAAAAAGTGCGCCTCGCATACTAAAAGCTCGTGCCTTCGTCCGGTGCTTTGCGCTTTGGCTCTAAAGACCTTTAGAGCCTTGGTGAGCCTTGCGCTTTTTAATACTAAAGAGCTTCATATATACAGTAGAAAAATAAAAAGTAAAAAAACTGTCATTTTTTGCAGATCTATATGATGTATCTATTTTATTAAAAAGATCTTGTAAGAAACTTTTTTTCATCCTTTCTATTATTTTAGTATGGACATCCATTTTTTTTTATCAAAGATTAAATTAATTTTACATATTCTACCCCGCCCTAAGATCTTTTAGTTTGTACTCGGCAGCCATTTTAGCTTGTGTGTGATGAATGAGAAAAGAAAGCGGTTAAATTGAGGATAGAGACAGAATAAGAGAAAAAGATAGCACACTGCAATACTCTTGATTTTATAGCTCTAGGAAAAACAACATAACTTTTTCCTATTACAACACAGTGTAATGAAGCGGTTTTTGCAAATGTGAGAATGAAAGAGATTAGGACAAAGAGAGAGTAATGAAGCAAGGTAGAGAACAAGTTACTTAAGAGCTAAGAAATATTGTAAGAGAACAAAGAGTAAAGAGAGATAGATAAAAGAGAATTATAAGAGGAAGAATTCATATCAAATAAATTTAATAACTACTCTTTGTTCTTCCTAGCTATCATAACTCCTTCTCTTTATTCTTCTTATCACGTCTCTCACGCCTCTTATAGGTTATCAACTGTAGATACAACTAGTGTGATAATCCCAACCGCCAAAAGTTCCACCTTATCCTCAAGTTGGGCATCTAGGTAGGTGGCAAACATCTTAACATAATCCTCCTATGTTGCCTTAAAGCTTTTTAATCCCTCCTCCCATTGCACTAGGATCTACAAATGAGTTGAGTCCACTACTCGAACCTGAAGAACTTCACAAGTTTATGTCATATATTGCTCGTCTATGGTGAAGTGGCTAAAGGTGTAGCTGCTCAAGCAACTAGGAATCATGGAAGACATGGTCAATTGAACACATACTGGGTAGTTTCAATTTGTAGGCACGTTTCTAATTCGTTGGATTATCCTATAGGGGCCATAATATTGCCAAGCAAGCTTCTCATTGATCCTAGCAGCTAAAGATCAATGTCGGTAACTTATGGTATATCAGATCCATCCTAATTAAGCCCTCTTTGCCATGGTGTCAAAACTCATCCGCATTGACTCAGAACGGTTGAGTTGTCTCAGATTTTTCAGGTAATCGTTCTGAAATCTCGCGAATTATAATAGTGTATGGAAATGTAGCGCATCTCCACGCTTTAAGCTCGTTTTAACCTTGTTAAAGTGGAATTTATAGCTTGTTACGGGTTAGTTCCAGCGATTTCCGACGAGTCTGAATGAGTCTTGGCGGGTTTTACCATTTCTGGTCAGATTTTACCCACAAATGTTTAAAAATGAAAATTTAAAGACCAAAACTTACGCGGCAGGAACATTAAAACAATTGGTGGCTTCAAAATCTCCAACCATTGAATTCACAAAATAATATCGGATTTTCCCAAATGGAGTGACGGGCTACTATCTCTAATCTATGTTACTACAACTTTAGTCCTTCCGTACCCTTGTCCAACAATTTCTTTACCATTTCTTAAGACAACTCCATCTTTTACATTCTTCACACGTTATTCTTAATTTCTGAACAAGGGTCGAAATAAAATTATTTGTAGTTTCTGGATCAATCATAATAATAATCTCCTCTTCCCTAATCATTCCAACTAATTTCATAGTTATTGGGTTTTTAATCCCTATTTCCGAATTCAATGATATGTTCATCGGTTCTCCTATATCTTCCCTTGTCTTCTCTTCCTCTTCCCTTTCTCCTTCTTGTGTTCCTCATCATCATCACTCCTATCATAATACCAAGTTCCTTCTTGTTATTTTATGTTTTAGTGATCACTTACCATCACATTGGAACATAACCCTCTTTTATGCTTCCCTCGAACTTCTCTAAAGGTGAGTCTACTCAAAGATTCTCTATAGCTGTTGTGTCCTTTTTTGGCTTGGTATTGTGAGGGAAAAGAAGTCTAGCTCAATTTTGGGTTCGAGGTTAGTCAATAGTGTTTGAGGATCAAAACAAATTAGGGTTAGGGTTGGGGTTAATCTTTGTGGGTTCAGGTTTACTGTCTGGCCCATTCCTTTCCCCAAGCCAAGTATTAGTCCCAAACTTTTGGTCTATTTTTTTTAGCCCAATCCATTATTTGTTCCAAGGTTGTAAACCCCTTGACACTTAATTTTATTTTCACATTTTCTTTTAATCCTATCAAGAATGCCTACAAGTCTTGCTTCAGGTCCCTTCTCTAAATGGGTAACTGCTTCTACATTGTCACCTTTTGCTCTACTAACAGCCATTGTTCATTAAAATCTCCTTCATCAAAAGCTTTAAAATATCTTAGAATCAGTGCTTTCAAATCCCTCTATGTTGTCATTGGTATAAGTTGGTTTTCCCATTAGTACCAAAGCAGGGCTTTGCCCTTTAAACTAACCACAACGACCTTTACCTTTTATTCTTCATTTAACCAATATAAAAATAAAAGTACTTTTCAGCCCTCATTAACAACCCATCTAGTTCTTGGCATTTAAAGGCTGGTAGGTCAAATTTTTATGAGGATTGGATTCCTCTCTATTAATTTCATGATCTTCTCTGGTGTTGTCATGTTCCCTTGACATTCTTTCTTCCAATGCTGCAACTTGCCCAAAAAGCTGATCCTGTGTTCTTTCGAGATCTTGCTCAATTTATTTTAACTGTTGTAGGTAAGTAGGGTTCAACATTGGATCAACAGTGCTTGATGAATGAGAATCTAGCGCAATTAATTTGAAGATAGGGGGATAAAAAGAGAAAGATAACAACGATTTATAGCTCTAGGCAAAAACAACACATCCTATTCCTGCTACAACATGGCTATATAAAGTAATGAAGCCTAAGAACTAGACTCAAAAGTACAACATATATAACCACGTTTTTGATATTGTCGAGCTGGCATAACCATACTATTCTTTGTTCTTTTTATTTTTCTTATTACGCCTCTTATAGGTTATCAACAGTGTCTCTTCTATAGCTGGCGTGGCGTAATGTTTCTGAAGTGATTCATTTCTTTTGTTAAATCAATAAGTGGAGAACAATCACTAAAACAAAGATAAAGCACAAAGATGTTATTTAAACAGTTACTATAATAATGAATACCATTTTGTTTTTAAAGTCATATAATTCGAGATAATGATTAGTTTTGATTACATTTTTTGTTATTACTGGAAGATTATTTATTTATTCTTGTTCAAATCTAAGATTGATGAAATATGGTTTGGTCAGTTCAATTCAAATTGTTTACCAAAGTATATAGTGAGAGTTAAATATTTGAAAATATTTTTAGAGCTTGAATTTGATGTTTGCCCTCTTTAGACACCGTTGCAGACTCCAGTTCAGACTCCTTTGCCCGGAACAACAGAAAGTTCAATGTATAATATTCCTACTGGATCTACAGATTATTCTACCCCAAATTCCAATGAAGGTTTAGGTACCCCTATCGACATAAAGCTTGGAGCTGGAAGACCCAATCCATACATGGTACTTCAATCCTATCTGATGGTTTGATGGAATGTGTCTTGTAATATTTGTGTTTTTTTGTTGTTGTAGTTATTTAATTGATTTATAATTCACGTATTCGTTTACTAAAATTACTTTAGTGTTTAAAGTTGGCCTATTTGGAGATGTATCATACAATAATGAGGTTGTAAAAAAACTTGCCCCCTTAACTCTTCTTTTTTCCTTACTCTTTCATAGGGAGACTATATTGTTGGAAGGTGCACTTTTGTCCCCCCTTCCCCCCGCCCCCCCTAACAATGGAAGAAAAAGGACAAAATTCGCTAAATATGAGTGTCAAGCTTGTTAATGTGTGTATTTCGTATTTAATGTTTGTTTTGGTTATAGAATTGATGCTAAATTTTCACGGCCTTGCAGCTACCACCTTCACCGTGGATGAATCAAAGACCTACAATTGGTGTGGATGTTAATGTGGGTAAGTATAATTCAATGATATATTGTTCAATTCGTTGTCTTATCTTCAGTGGTTGATAATAGCATTGTCTATGTAATGTAGCTTATGTAGAAGGACGTGAAGAGGTGGATAGAGGAACCTCACAACCAATTCAGGTAAATCTTAGTCTTTGGTTGGTCATTTTTCTTAAATGTTACAGTTTTTTGTCAATATTTTTTTTTTTGATCAATATGGAATTATGAAATACTTGTAAACCATAGTTTAATCTATAGCGTTCCACTCTACTATCTTTTTTTGGGATCTCTATCCAGGACTTCTTTACCGGACCTACTGGAAAAAGAAAACGTGATGAGTTGCCACCACAGTTTCAGGGAGGTGGATATATACCGCAACAAGATGGAGCTGGAGATAACTTTGAACTGGAGGTAAAGATAACATCCTATTTTGTATGATTCATGCCTTGTACGTATGTTATAGATGTTTGCAAGTCGTTGTTTAAAGTTTTGAAAAACCTTGCATGCATTATTACATTTCATTTTGTATGATATTTAACTTAAATTTAAGCTAATTAGTTGGATGAGGATTTCTCTTATGTCGAGTGATAAGAGAAGGGAAAATAAATCTCGTATGTGCTATACTTATATTTTGCTTGTCTAAAGTAAATGATTTTGTTGGTATTTATTGTACAACTGTCATCCCTATGGTCTTAGGTTGAACTTTATGATATAAGGTACAAGAGCAGTATATGTTGCTTAGTTGCTTTTATTCCTTTGATTTACTAATGAAAATGTTGATGGTGTGAGGGTACGAACCCTGGCAAGGAACGATAAGGTTTTTCATCATTGTGTATCGTGGAAATATTTATTTAGTTTACTGCACATCGTGTTTGGTTAAGCATGCTTGATTTTAAATTCTTACTTAAATTTGGGTTGGATATCCCTATCTTGGATATGAATTCGACATTTAGTTGAGATATCATTGATTGAGGAGACTACAAGAGCTGTTTAGGAGAAATGGTTGATGAAACATGAATGCAGTGTTTCGGGAATTTATGTCAATTGTATGACTATCTAGACTCTTGAGCATCAACCATGTGTTGATTTTATACAAGAATTGACTTATTATATAATGATAGAGCTGCAAGAATATGAGATAGCCGGGTAATTGGACTGTGACACTTATTTAGCTTGGAATCTTTTTCATAGAGGATGGACTTTTGACTTTCTTCAGAAATGGTTGCTAATAGATTGTATCTGTCATCCTCAAAATACTTTGTGACGAATCCCTAATGATGATAATGTTTATGAGATTCCTCTACAGAAATATTAATTTATCATCAAGCTATTTTTCTATGCTGCTAGTTGAAGATGTAGTCACTTAAAAAAGAATGGGTCAGCTAGGCTAGAAAAGAGAAAACACACGAAGATTTTTGCTTTGGGATGTCCTACTTTTCTGATGTAGATGTCTTTGTTCATGCACAAACTGGCTGGTTTTCTTTTAAATGTAGTCGAATTCTCATATGGACAATGTTCTATGCTAACAATGGTAATATTTTCATGAATTAATAAACATTTCTTAACTTGTTGCTGACTAACAACAATGATGATAGCTATAATGCTTTTATGCTCATTGCTAATTTGTGATTTTCCCTATTGCTCTTGCGTTACTTGTGTTGACACTTGACATCACATGCTCTAGCGATAAGTATCGAATGTAAGTAAGAGTTTTGAAGTATAAATGGGTTGAACTTCTTTCTAATTTCATCCTATCTAAACTGGATTCATATTTCCTTTGAAATGAACACCATTTCTTCGGGTCTTGTTTCACTCTTTAAAATGTTTAGATCTGAAACTTAACTCATCAATTAGTGTGGAAATAAAATGAAAAATTAGAGGTTTTATTTTTTTACTTGGTGGGTCATGGGTGATTGTCCTTCGGTCAACAAAGACAACTTTAACAGAGTCAGTTTGCTGGCAGCTTTGCTATATCACTTTTCTACAATTGATGCTAGTCATATTCTTGAGTGGTGGAGCCGTGGAGTCTTGTTAGGTGTAAGGCTCAACTTAATCTGTTCCTTTGTATAAAACTTTGTTTCTCGATAAAATTCATAGATTTTAATTTTCCTAAAATGAGAATTTAACACTAAAACTTTACAAATGACCCGTGTTTAGATCCTAAGTGGTAAGGTTTTCTTGATTGATATTGGTTGTACTATTGGTTAGAGGAGGGATTGAATAGGCTCAACTTGGTATGGAATAACTTCTTTTCTTGATAGAATCAAAACAAAAATTTAGTATTTTCAAAATGAGATCTGACACAACTTTACAAAATGGATTATTATTATAAAATAAAAAAAAAAAAATACTTTTTAGTAACTGTAATTGTGTCGAGATCCTAAGCTCAGGGGCCTACTTAATTTTGTCCATTGACATTATTGTCTAAGATCCCTCTGCAATTTCTTAACAATAACTTTAACATTTAATGTTAAAGTGACTATTTGTTGTGTATATATTTTTGGGGGGATTAGAGTAAGCATAAACACAACACGGACTGTGTTGGCCACTGGCAGTTTATTGTTTTGGGATGATATGTCTGATTACACAAGTTATTTTTTGTGCTTAATGTTGAAGTGACTGTTTTTTAGTTAGGGAAATTGTTGTGAGATTATTTGGTACAGTATGTTCCAGGGAAATTGGGTGTTGACTTTTGGGCATAAAGAAAATATTGAAGATTCCTTTACCTATTGTTTTGAAAGTACTTGTAGCAATAACTACAAATTGGAGCTTTGCTGTGAAAGAGAGATTAAATACGAAAGGTTATAATTTTGGATGTTTGGAATTAGGCAGTAATTTATGATATGGTGATCGAGATGGTTTCAAAGATGCCATATTTAGTAGCTGTTAGAACATATGGTAATTGTCAAGGAACTTCCTTCAAGTTTTACTAGACTATATGATACTGAAGGTATATGTGCTAACATACAAATTGTCTATGAACTGCTTTTAAGTTTCGAGATACATAATACTGTGGTCTCCTAAGCAAAATAGATTGGTTAGTACTTTCACACATCATATAATTTTGGTTGAGTAGTCAATTGGTGGAATGTACCCCCTCTTACCTTTTGGCATTAAAGTTTGTGTGTTATTTGTAGTCAGGAAATTTATCTGTGCTATAGTTCCACAGTTGCCTCGTTAACTCATATGCACTTATTTATGTAAAGTTGCATATGATCCTTGTTATCAAGGGTCATTTGGAAGCAACCTCTTTTTTTTACATGGGTAAGATGTATTTGACCTCCCCCAAAACCCCACCTAGGTGGGAGCCATCTAATAGCATTGGGAGTTGGGATAATGAAATATTTCATAGTTCCACATGTGTGAACTGCCAAGGGTTTTAATTTTCTAATGATTGTTTCTTGATATCTTTTTTGTGCCGTTGAGCAAATGAGTTGATTGCTTTTTTGTAATGTGTATTACTATCACAATGCGTCTTAATCTTGTGTGAACGCAGATTGTTATCTTTGCTCATTGCTCTTTGCTCTTTGCTCTTTTGCCCTTTGCTCTTTGCTCTTGTTTATTAATTTACAATATTTTATATATCGTCAAATACATATTTGTTTGTGCAAACATTTACAAAGGGGCTTGCTTTCTTAAAATTGTCATTGAGAGTTCTTAGTGTAGTAACTAACTTTTATTTTGTATTAGTTACAAAGCAAGCCTACCGGAAAAGGTGGCACATTTGAATTGCAAATAGGATGTTCTTCCAAAATTCCACAACTAGATGGACCAATTCCTGATCCTTATGATGACATTCTTTCCACACCCAATGTAAGGTTTTTGTTCCCTTCTATTCGTCTAATTGCTAGCTTGTTCTATTTTCTTTACATTGTTTTCCATTTTTGACAGTAAATTATTGTTGCTGAGCCACTGTTCAACTTTCTGCTTCTCTCATTATCCATGCTTGCTTGGGTACTATAGCAGCTAATCGATTTTAAAAAGTTTGTCAAAGTCCTAAGATGTCTTACATTTTTACTTGACCAATCTTGTGCTCCACACTTGGGTGGGGTTTATTAGAATCTGCAACCCGGCAATTCATTATATCGATAACAGGGATGTTACTTTGTCCCATGTCACTTGTCATTTTAATGATATTGGCGTGACTCCCCACAGTAGCTTAATTTTTGTCAATATACAACAAATGGGGAATTGTGTAGATGTGGATGAGATGTGTGTGCAGTTTTGTGTACTTTATGCGGTGACTTATGCAGAAAACTGGTTTGACTTTATATCTAGATCCTATTATGCTGTGTCATATTCCAAAGAGAATATTCGTGATTTGAGTGAGTCCCAATTTACTCAAAGTTGATAACACCTTGTGTACTGAATTCTTGCATCCTTAATGTCTTTCTCTTAGCAGTAGCTGTTCGGCATATATGTTCTCACCTTTTTAGTTTTGAATTTGTTGTACTAGTTGGAGCATATGTTATTTATGTCCTTTATTTCTTGGGGCTAAAGATTGATAGTTCTTTGGTTTCAAATTATAATTGACTAAAGTAAATGACTTATTTAGTCATGTGCACTTCTTATTTAGGTGAAGTTACACATGACGTTTGCTACCAATGGTAGTCGAAAACAACTATTTTGTTAGTCTTATCACTAATAAGGGCAATGTTGCGACATCTGACCCCCAAATGTTAATTTTCTAATCATAAGAGACTTCTTCGCCGAGATAATTTCCGTTCACTTGTAAGCTGATTGAAAAACAGCGCCAACGGTGGAGGAATTTTTTCAATACCTTTATTATTTCTTTACTAATGAAAAGTTTTCTGGATTATGAGTGAGAAAGCTTGGTTCTGAAATTGCCACTTGTTCATTAAAGAATTCTTGATCATACTTCAAACTTAATACGTATATAGATTTAGGATCTAATAGGAAGGGATTTGAAAATAAGAAAGATAGGATGGAATTTCATCCGTTAGATCTTAGATCAATGGTCCATCTTGCACGAGGTTCAGAACAGAAAATAAATTGTGATGTTTTCTTAATTAATATGTGATACTTTCTGTATAAACATGTGTCACTTGAAAGTGTGATGTTTTCTAAATTAATGTATGATGTTTTCTTCATAAACATGTGTTACTAGATCTTCTGCTATGACAACTTTTAAACCGTTAAATCTTAATCAATCAACGGTAGCTACGCCTTTCTATCCTTCCTATTTTCACACCCCTTCTTATTGGATCTCTACCCTACACACGCACGCACGCACGCATTACCGCTATACTATGCCATTAAGTGACCGCTACCTAAGGTGCGGTTTGGGAGGCTCAGACCTCGGATGTACACAATCTTACTCTTATTAATAATATAAATAAGAAGTGCACATAATTTAATGAGTCATTTTACTTTAGTCCACTATAATCCGAAACCAAAGAATGGAATCTTTGGCCCTATCGAAATAATGGACATATACTTTAAACTTGATGTTCAATTTTCTAAAATTTGAAGTTTCTTTTCTAAATATTAGGATTAGGATGAAAAGTTATGTGCTGTTTATTGTCATGATAGAATTTGTATTGTATTGAAAGGGCTATTTGCTTCAGTAGCTTATCTTTACCTTTTTGTGTGTTTTACCTTGAAGATATACAATTATCAAGAAGTTGTTAACGAAGACTACAACGCTGTGAACACTCCAGCTCCTAATGGTATGCTTAAAAAGTTCTGCTATAATACCTTGAAGTTGATGATGATGGTTTAGTGTGGTATGAGATCTTATAATTGCCATATTTGCTGTAGACCTGCAAGCTGGTACCCCCTGCTCCCTCTGTCCAGAATGACGTCGGTGATGTAAACGATGACGATGAACCACCTCTGAATGAAAATGATGACGATGATCTTGATGACATTGACCAAGGAGAAGAGCTTAACACACAACATTTGGTTCTGGCTCAGTTTGACAAGGTAATTCATCATCTGTTTTGACATGAACCCTAACGTTGTTGTAGCATGTATCAGTCAAGTAATTGCTTTCTAATGATGTGTTGTTTAGGTAACACGTACCAAGAGTCGATGGAAGTGTACCCTTAAGGATGGCATAATGCACATAAACAACAAGGACATTCTTTTCAACAAGGTTAGTTCAATTTGACACTATTTCTGCTGTGAAAAGAGGGGTTGTCCCCAAGATCTGCGTTACTGAATAAATGTTAAGAACCATTGCCCAAATATGATTTGGTTAAACTGGATTTTAGTGTCTTGTATGAGATCTCTCATGGATCAACCCATTTTTCAGATTGATTACATTAAGATCGTAAGTGATCACTTTAAAGTTAAAAGTGATTACTTTAAGACTTTACTTTAAGGTTATAATTGGTCATTTTAAAATTGTAAGCTATTACTTTAAAATTATAAGTGATCATTTTAAGACTATAGATGTATATGGGGTTAGCCCAATAGAGATGATCGTACGCTGAGACCGTCTCAGTTGACAATTTGTCTGGAATATTTGTGTCTGTTTGTTCTGGTATTTATTTACTTTCTTACTTTTCCTGGCAGGCATCTGGAGAATTTGACTTCTAATTTTGTGAGGATACAGCCGATGGAGAATTTCAATGGCACTTAAGTTATCCTAAGTTGCCATTCAACATTTGTTATCCTATTTTAATCTTTAGCTAGGTCTTTGAGGGTTGTGGACTGAATCAACATTAATCTGGTAGAAGACCTTATCAATGTGGTTGGCCAGTTGTATATAAAGCAAGAACCATTTGGCATGTGATTCGGATGGCTAAGTCGGACTATCGTCATTGTTAAAATCGAGTGTGATTTGATTAGTTATTTGGACTTCAAACATTTGGATCATCTACTAGAGAGCATTTTCCCCAGCTCTCTTTATTTTGTCACATCAATATCGTTTTGTAGATTAGCTTGAAACATCATGTTCTGGATTTCTGCATTTATATCATGTGGTATAGCAATTAGTTTTTCTAATGATTTCAATGAATCTTACATTTATTCAATTGCATATGGAAGGAGCAAGCATGATCAATCACAATCTATATTTTAGATACATATTTTTGAAAATCTCTTGTATTTCCTAAATTTTACAATATGCATAAATGACTGGAAGATCTTAAATCTTCATTGTGTGCTTTCTGCAACTATGCAATTTGTTTTGAATAAGCTGTAAAGATTTTGTAGACGTCTCTGTTGTGTTATCCTTCTCGTTGTCATTATCATCGTCATTGTTGGTTTTTCTTTGTATGAATTCCGACTGTAAATTTATGCGGCAAAAGAAAATTGATTTGTGAATAAATTTGAAAGGTTTAGAGGAGTAAATTATGGCTTCCAAATTTGGATAAGTTTTAATTTCTTCAATCGGTTAAGTTTTGGGTGGCTTTTGGCCCCTTTTATTCCTTGATTCCAGGAAATGCTGGTATCGTTTGCATGAGTCATAATCTTTGCCATTTCTCTTTTTATTATGCGCACCAGTTTATTTTTTTTAGAATTCGGAAAAAAGTTTTGGTAAAAATTAATACTCACATTATTTTTATGTATAAAATCACATTATTAAATTGATATGTATTTCTTTTAAAAGAAAAGTTAAATCATTATGATTAAGGAGTGTTGGATTTGCAAAAAAGTATTCCTCATTTACTTACTTTTAAAATCGAGCGTTTAGGTTTTTCACCAAATAAAAATTAAGTGAATTTTCTTTTTGGACTTTCCAATGGTTTTTTAGTTTCTTTTTTGTAAATGACTTTCACTTTTTGGTTTTTAAAGAGTTTTCTGGAATCTTTTCCCTAAATATGGTTATTTAGGAAAGTATTTTTCTACCTACGCTGCAGGGAAAGTTATTTCCCTACATACTGTCCACGTAGGATAGTTTTTTTTTTTTTAATGCGGCTGAACAAAACCGCTATTTCATGTAGCGTTTTATGGTAAGGGACAAAACGCCACTTTAAATGGCGGTTTACATAAAAAGAGGGGGGGATTTACTGAACTACATAACCGCCAAATGAATGAGCAGTTTTACCAGCTGCACATACATGGTTTTATTCTCTTGTACAAATACCATAAATATTCAACACAACTTGCATTAAAATACTTCAATACTATGTACTTTATATAATAATCAACTAGCCAGCTTGAATCATCACATACCTCAGCCATAAATAAACGCAAAAACAAATAACGCAAACATTAAGTATGAAAATATTACAATAATCCAAAATGGTTCTAGACGTTCAATATATATATACAAGTCATCCATGGTCTATTAAATTACAATCCCCGACCTCGTTTGCTGCGCGCACCAGTGGACGAGGATGGTGTATACTCGTCAACCTCTGTGATGACATCAAGAGTAAGGGCTCGTCTTTGACTAGCACGCTAATACGTTATTATCGTATGCAGAGGTGATGGATTCGGAGGAGTGGACAAGGAAGATGGTAGGACAAATGATGACATAGCTTCTGATGTTGCCGATGGAGATCTTGAAGATCGAGCTCGGGTAGATGAACAACCAAAACCTCTTGAAGATCGGCTACTCTAACCTCCGGAAGAGCTACCTCGATGGCCTGAACCCCTTGTAGAAGGAGTGTGGAACATGTCATCATCCGTAGTGGTCGAGGAGTCAGAATGAGGTAATCATACCCCGCCTGACTTAATACCTCAGTCAATGACGTGTTGATTGAGCCCATGGTCTGTATACACAGC
Organism: Amaranthus hypochondriacus; assembly: GCA_000753965.2. Lineage (NCBI taxonomy): Eukaryota > Viridiplantae > Streptophyta > Magnoliopsida > Caryophyllales > Amaranthaceae > Amaranthus > Amaranthus hypochondriacus. The sequence continues at coordinate 12,088,886 of CM025930.1, read as the reverse complement.
CGATAGCCTACATAAACGGGCCATGTAGTTGCCCCGTGTATCGTGTCATTGCATTGTATAAGAATCGATCTGATGCGCTCAGCCTGCGTGTTAAAAATAACGTGTTAAGAAAATCATATATACTTATTGTTATATTTTTGATGTTTAGAAGAAGAGTTACCAATAACGTATTTGTAGGATGGTAGTGTGATCCTGGCTGTGTAAATGTTGGGTTTATGATGCGTAATATGGAGATCTGCCTGTACCACGACATACGCACCCAAGCTTTGACCGGTGTAGTTCTCTCCCTGAACTAGTCGAGCTGCTCGGTCATTCCACGCATCTACATGCGATCTATGTCGTACCAAGTAGTTCTTCTCCGCTGTCCTCCGATCAATCGCATGAAGTGCGGCTTGGGTATCACAAGCTTCTGGAATAATCGGCTCCAAACCGAATTGTCCCATCACACGATCGGGCAGATGAAACTCCACGATGTCAAAGCAAATAAGTGGACAACGCGCTCTCCATATACCCTGGCCCACTCTACATATTTCTGGCAGGGCATCCATTTTAGCTACTGTGTAAGGTTGTCAAGTCATCTGTAATAGAAAGCAATAAATTAAGTATTTTGAACATTTTATTCAGAGTTAACAGAACTAAGAAATCGTACTCACCTGATCTTCCCTTTGTCTATCAAGTGAGTCTCGATAGTACACTAGAGTATGTGGTGAGTTCCCTCGAAAGATATACCCGAAGCCAGCTGCGAAAAAGGAACAATGTGTCATACATCAAAACAACATGAAAATGTAAAATTTGAATGCGTAATCATTACCTCACTGCTAAAGGATGGTCATCACTGTAAGAAGGGGATGGTCATCACTGTAATGCCCCGAGCAATCTTGTTTATGATCCTTATATCGTACTATCTTAAACGAATCAGTGGCGGTCATGATTTCTCGGATCCTCCATTCACAACCCTTCTCCTCCGCATTGGTACATTGTATAACATACTTTGTAGGCTCCGACACAATTACATGAAAGTTTCTACTATTAGATGTCGCCCATGCTTTAACATTCTTCTTAAGGTGGTCCAACGAGTTAAACTCTTACCCTGTCCTCAAATCACCATTCTCCGTCATTGAGTTGTCATTATTCCAAGTCATCCAGGCATCAATCAATCTTTGATCAAACTTATCGATCCGAAGCCAGTCTTGAGATGGAGCACCTTCCCTAATCGCCGCATCTAGGGCTTCTCTTTTTTCATCATCCTCTTCTGGATCAGAATCAATATGATCATCCTCTTGATCTAAAGAGTCTACCTCATTGGCATTCTGACTACCCAAGTGTATTTTAGAAGTAAACTCATCCATATGCTCATTGAGGTAATTTGGGTTTGTTAACATCTCTGTAAATGTTTCATGGCGCAAACTAGGACCCGATTCTGAAAGTTGCATGCTAGTTATGCCTTCTCCAACATTACCCGAATTCACAACAATTTCAACATAAACCTCCATTGCCGTTCCAAGGGCTTGTTATCCCGCATAAGCAAGCGCACTTATGCTTTCATCATTCTTAACCGGGACTAACACATTTTTACCAGTGAGCACAACCAATAACATCATACACTTTGCTAAGAAACACCTCAAAAGTCGTATATTGACAATAGATAAACAACATCGCATTCATTCCTCCATTATATACCATATCGACTCCCTTATGACTAATTTTCCCACCCCAATACACTATAACGGGATAATGATCCATATTCTGCACACTCAAGCATGTCAGTAATATGATACAACACACACTTTTTTGTGTACAAGAATGAATAAGTGAAGTGTGAATATGTAACATTAATTGAATTAATTGGATTATAACAACACTAATTAGATGGGTTAATTCAATAATAATAAAACTAAATTGAACATAAATATTTTCTACACACATTACATTACCCCAACAAGTTGATGAACTCCTCATTGAAGCGTTTCATCAAACACTTTATGTGCATATAAAATAATTAATGTAATTCAACACTAATGGTGAAAAATGAATGAGTGAAAATGCCGTGAAAATGTGCATATATGAGTGAGATTGTGAGTGATTGAGAGAATCAATTTGTTTTTTTAGGGAGGTTGTCGAGCAATGGGGAATTGAGAGGGAAGATGCCGTGAAAATGAATGGAGGAAGCGTTTTTATATCAGGTAAAACCGCCACCTCATATGGCGGTTTAGGTTGTATTAATTTTTTTGACTATTTTATGTGAACCGTTAAGTCAAATGACGTTTTATCTATTTTAGGTAAAATAATATGAACTGCCAAGTCAAACAGCGGTTTAGTTGGTGGAATTTGGTAAAAACGCTAATTGAAATAGAGGTTTATTTATAAAAAAGGAAAAAAAAGATTCAGTGCACGTCCTATGTGGACAGTATTTGAGGAAATATTTTTTCCTTTCACGTAGAATGAGAATTGTTTTTTGCTACAACATTATTGAGGGAAATGGTTCAACTTTCTTTTATTTTTTAATTACAACATTTTGTTAATGTCTCTACAATAATTCAAACCATTAATTAACCATGAATAATATCATCTTAAAGGCGTGTTTTCTAAAATATCCCTAACATGTTAAAAATAATACTATAGGTGATTATAAGACAAAAAAAAGTTAGTATATTAGTTAATAAAATAAAAATGGTATCATTCTAGGAAAATACCCATCTAAGTTCGTATTATTCATTATTAATCAATAGTTGATATTATTGTAGAAAAACTAACAAAACGTTGTATTATTAACGGTAATTTTTCCAAATTAAAATCTGATCTTTATTACAAATACAATAATATACAACATTGATTATCTAGAAGTGAGGTATGAAAAATAAAAACTTCTAAATCTCATTTCTACTCAATCCCACAATTAACATTTTAGTTTTTTAATAAATATATGAAAATAAAAATGATCCTTATTATTAGCTGTGTTAAAAAATACCCGACCAACCCGATCCGATCCGCTGACCCGCCTCACAAATGGCGGGTCAAAAATTAAAAAAAATTGAAACATCCGGGTCAGGTGCCCGACCCGTCTTAACCGGGTCGGGTCATGAACCGATTTCAAAATGATCCGGGTACCCGTCAATGACCCGCTTAACATATATACTAATTTTTTTAGCATTTTCATTGCAATTTAGGCTTATTTCTTACTGCATTTTCTACTTCATCAGTTACTAAACTGAAAATATCATCTTATCTTACCCCTAGACTTGATTACTTTTTTACAGATTTGATTGCTTTCTTTACAACATTAGTTAATCCAGTTATCTGCAAGTAGATTTTGCCATAATAGGCAAAGTAATTTTATCAGCAATAAGTAAAACATAAGCCAAACCAATTCGATTTCCTGCCACAATATGCATTAATCAATTGTTTAATAACATCACGTAAAGATAGACAAAGAGCAGAGCCCTCAGCTCCAACCATTCATTACATCAGTGTCCCTACAAACTAGTAACATATTTATGAAATTCATGTTTGTTTGTTCGCATTTAACATAATTTAATCTGCCAAGATTTTTTTCACATTGCAAGGTGCACAAAACATTTTGATTTATGCCCAAAATTTTTTAATAAATACTATAATTAAATATGCCGAAATACTCAAAAAATAAAATCCGGATACCCAGTGTCCCGACTCGTCTTATCCGGGTACCCGAAAACCGGATACCCGCATTAAATAGGCCGGGACATGGGCCGTTAAAAAAGATACCCGACTAACCGGGTACCCGCTAATGAACACCTTTACTTATTATCCAAGAGAAAATAGTGAGATATTTAAATTTTAATTTTCTTTACATATTTAGATTTAAATTTAGTGTCGAACTCAACGAATGGACAAGAAGTAAGAGCACGTAGAAACATGTATTCCTAATACATTTTCCTGTCTTCAGTTGATGTTCTGCTAACATTTGCACACAAATTAGAAGTTCAACAATTATCATTTTTCTAACTATTAACCCAATTCCTATATTTTATACAAGGATTTGATCATTTGTACTCCAACTTCTCATTAGAAATGGCATCAATTACCAGTAATACTTGGACCATCCACTTGCCACAATTCAAAACTTCACAGTTCCAGAAATCATTTACTCCTTTTACTAAATCTGGGTCCCACATTACCATTACCATTACTAACTCATCATTATTCTCGAATTTTCAGTTACCCACAAAAAAATTGAGTGAAAGAAGGAGGAGAAATATTGTCATGGAAAAACCTTCAATTTACGGTCTTGAAACTTCACTATTGTCTCGTAAGCTAAAAGCCCAGAAACAGGATTACCCTCTTCAGCAAGATTCTACAGAAATTGAAGTCTTTTCTTGGTCTTCTGTAATTTTGCCGTAAGTAATTTTTATTTTTTTATTTTCTTACAATTTTTTTCCTGGAATTGAAGTTAAACTTTTGAAAATTGGTCTTCTGTAATTTTTCCGTAAGTAATTATGCATAAATGACTCATTTGGTTAATTGGTTTGATTTGCTCCAATTTGCTAACTTTAGAAATAATTCACTGGAAGATCTTCAATTAGGTCCAAGGGTGAATTTATTACTTGCTAGTAATTACTACTAAATTTACAATTTTTTGGTGATCGAGTGTGTTAGTGTTAATGGTGACTTGCTTGCACCAAATAAATTCTATGTATTAGTATGATTACATAGAAGTGGATTCCTATGGGCAATTAAGGGTGTTGTGAATGGGCTAAGCTAATGGTGAAGAAATAAGAACAAAACTAATGCAAAGAATAACCTAAAAACAGAGCATGCAACAAGAGAACACAACACATCCATATAATGAGGTATCTAATGATACCTTCCCCTCAAATAAAGTTTCTTATTATTAATATATCAACATACACTAATGATTCAACTCACACAAGCTTTGAGAACACACTCACAAAGCAAAGATTGAAGCTTTACTTCAATCTCTCACAAAATGCATAAACTAAGAATGAAGAACTCTTTTGGCTTAAAACCCTAGCTCTCAATCTTATGTATGCCTCACACACTACCCTAATAGTGTTTTAGACTCCTTATATAGTCATAAAACACATTAGGCAAGCTTAGGACAAAAGGGCTCAAAGCCCACAATAAAACCGCAAGAATAAGAAAACCCGTCAGAAAGTTTGGACCACACCGCTCGACCCGGTCGAGCCACCTTCACAGGGGCTGCTGTCTTGCTTCTGATCTTGGGCTCGAGCTGCTGCTCGATTGCATCCAATTTGCTCGACCAATCGAGCACTTCAATCCTCGATCTTTGCCTTCATCAAGGCACCGCACATCACCATCATTGATCATCACTTGATCAAGCGACCCGAACTTTAGCACTCCGTACTCCATGCCACACTCCGCACCGCTCTCAAGTGTGCAAGATAATGCATGAGCTATGAGATGCTCAAAGTCATCGTCAACGTCGCGGGAATTGGGTCTTGCTTCAACAAAGGGTGAGTCTTAATTTGTGAGATGAATAAGGTGTTTAAGTGTGTAGTGACATGCTTGAGTTATGATGGCATTAGAGGAGTCCTAAACATAAGAATTATGGAGCATGATAAATGTGATCTTAATGAGGTAGTGCAAGAGTCTAAAGATGCTCTCAACAATGCTCGATAAATGCCTAAGTTGAGACCAATTGACTTGTTCGAGACAGCTGCACAATTGAAACAGAATGTTGAGGAACAACAGTGCTCGAACGAGCACATTAAAGGCTCGAACGAGCACCTGGCAGCAGCATCACTGTGGCTGGTCCTGATGAGATGCTCGAATGAGCGTGAGAGGGGGTCGAACGAGCACTCAGATACAATGGACTTTGGATTTCGTTTTGTTCATTACTTTTGCTTATAGCTGTTAGATTCTCATTAATTCTTAGTATTAAGTATGTGTCATCATTAATGTAATTAACCTCTATAAATAGTGAGCTCATATGCTCATCAAATATATCCACAAAAATACACCCCAAGCCAAACACTAGCCTAATCTCTTCTCTATCGTAGTTCTCCATTTGAGAGTTCTTTGAACTCCTTTGTGATAATATAAGTGATACTACACACCGGAGGATGTAGCCTTAATTGGATGAACCTCGTTAAATCTTTGTGTCATTATATTGCATTATTATCTCCTACAAACATCGATATCATTTATAGTGTAATTTGTTTAACACAAGACTTTATACCTTCGATCTTGGTGATATTAGAGATTGAAACACATTGTTCGATCTCTAATATAGCATCGTTTTAGAGTGTTATGCCAAACTCAGAGGATTGCTCTGAGAATCCAAAGTAACTATAATCCAGAAGAGGTTGAATAAAGTATTGTAGATTTTTGCAAATTGTGTTTCAGAGTCTTGATGAAATTCTTTAGATATCCCGAGTAGACACTAAAACAACTGTATTTGAGGTTCTTGTGTTGCTCTTTTAAAAATTAATAAAAAGTTAATGCCAAAACTAAAGATAGAAATAAATTGGGATAAAATAAAGTATCTAATGAGTTCAATCCTCAAAAGGATTTATGTTCTAATCTTTGGGTTTATCTCCTACCCTTATAATTTCTAATGCTCTATTCTTTTCAATGCTCTTAGGCTTTCTTGTAGGATACACGCTAACTAGAAGAAGTTCGCTTATCCTCTACGCTAAATACCCTAACATCATTTCTACCACCACAACCTATGCACTCGCCAAGTAACTAAAAAGAACAACTCTAAAGCACTTACACTATCACTTGTACAATACATAAAAAAGTATAGACGCGGCGCTCTTGACCACCAAGCTCTCAAGCTTAACACTTAATAAGTTCAATGCTTTACTTTTACAATCATCTTCACTCAAAGATAAAATGTAAAACTATCTTAAGAAGACTAAATCTGAAACTGTAAGTAAATTGCTGCTCTTAAGGTATGTAAGTATAAAGCTTGTATATGTTGCTATGTGTAGTTGTATCTTGCTTGAAGAAAAACATCTTTTAAAGTACGCTTTAATACTTGACTGTAAAATTTGAACTCCAATCATTCAAATCTTCAAACAACTATATTCCTAATCTTCAGGACTATTGATATGCATGTCTTTTGATTCTTCAGGAGTGTTGTAAACAATTGCTTCAAAGTCGAAATTCGATTTCAAATTGTTAGACTTGTTCCATGATCTAGCAACCTACTTTTCAAATTCAAACACTACAGAATATATACCTTACACAAAGTGTGGGTTAGTTTGAATTTTTGGCTTTAGATCCTAAAGTGGGTGAAGAAGTTCAGTGCTCAACCCATCATCAGCAAGGGTCCTAACCTTTCAGTCCATTTAAACTTTTAAATCTTTTATCTAATGAGATTATCTTTTGTGTCCCTTAAGGCTTCTAACTCTATTAACAAATTTACATCTTGTTTAATTTGTTCTTCTAATTTGGAATCACTAGACTTAATTTCAAGATGCCACATCATATTATGTAAGATTTCAGCAAGAGTTTCTCTAGGGTATGAAATTAAATGATGTACCATTACCTCAATTAGGAGCCTTGATTTTGTGTCGATCTCTCTAGCCATTAGGCATAGATTTGCGTGATAAGTATCTTCATGATCGTTTGAACCTTTAGAATTTTTTGATATTGCTAGCAAAGACTTTTTGTTTTTGTAACGCTTTTTTATCCCTTGACTTTTGTCCTTCTTGGGGCAATCCTTGATAAAGTGATAGAGAGGCAATAGTCACATTCAAAAACAAGCGGGATTGTTAAACATATTACGTATGTCAGAATTTTGAACTTTATAATTGCGTGATGTAGGTCCATAGTATTTCCTTCTTGTTGTTGAAGGATTTTTTTATCTTCAAGATCTTTGACAGACCACACACAAATAATGCAAAACGACTATTTTCATCATCTGAGACACATACTTCATTATCAGTGTAAAATTCTTCCGTTTTAGCTTTGAAGGCCATGCTCTTCGTTGAGGAAGAAAATACTCTATCATTATTGTTCAGTGTAAGATCATGCGTGATTAGTTTTCCAACCAAATCATCTAGTGATGTTGTCGTGAGATCCTAAGCCTCCTCTATCCCTATAGCTTTAGGACCTCATTTGGCTATTTGTAAACATTTTTTGGAGTTTTCGAACCATTTTTAATTCTTAAACTCTTCCCCTAGAGAATTACGGTTGTTAATAATTTGTGTAAATCTTGTAAACATTTCGTCCATAGGTAACTGTAAGCTTATCCCGAATTTCCTTTGCAATTTTGCAAGATTTGATTGTGTTGAATTTATCTGGGCTGAGGGCGCACTGCAATAGTTAATATGTTGATAACACAATAATTCTTGGCAACAAGCTCGAAATCAGTTTGAGAAAATTCTCTTTTATTTTTTGAATTTCCCTGTCTCCGTGCGTCTTCCATAAGTATCTTGGGGCCGTTTTTTTAAATTTACCAAACCTTCAATTTCTTGGTCGATGATTAAATTATATAGGGAAATTTCACGTGGCAACCCTGAGGTTTTGGGTTTTCCACGTGGTAACCAAAACTTTTAAAAAATCCACGCGGTAACCCTGAGGTTTACGTAATTGTTCCACTGTGAGTCTGTGACCTTTTTGCACATAAGAACTTTTGCAAACGTTAATTTCGAAACTTAAAGGATGCTTTAGGCCTATTTACGCGACTCACCATTTCAAATGCCATCAGTTTCAACCTTTTTCCCCAAAACATAAACCTCAACTCTACCATCTTTCATCCAATTCATATTTTTTTCCCCAAATCCAATGATGGTAGAGTTAGGGATTATAATTTGCGGGAAAAGGTTGAAACCGATGACATTTGAAATGGTAAGTCACATAAATAGGCGTACAACAACCTTAAAGCTTCGAAATTGACGTTTGCTAACGTTTTGCTAACGTTTTATGTGCAAAAAGGTTACGGTGGAAGAATTTGGTAAACCTCAGGGTTACCGCGTGGATTTTTTAAAAGTTTTGGTTACCACATGGAGAACCCAAAACCTTAGGGTTACCACGTGGAATTTTTCAAATATATATTATAGCACGCCACTGAGAGAAGTTATCTCCATTAAATATTGGAGGAGGGTTGGCAAACCGTCGTGTTTGTCTCTATGAGACTACTCCCTGCGTTTCGTAAAGTTGTTCCTATTTGCCATTTTTGGTTCTTCCATTTGTTGTTCTCATACAAAATCTTTCTATTTATATCACAAATTTTAGACATTATTAACCATGTTCATCCTCATTTTAATATTTTAATGATGCTTATAGTCCCCATATATTTACCACTAACTTCATTTAAATATTTTATATTGCTTATAGTTTACAAAGGCTTTATTTTAACGTTTTTTAAATAGTTGTAGTCCCAATATTTTTCCACTAATTTTATTATCATATTTTTTTAATGCTTATGGTACCACTTTTCTTCCAACAAATTTATTATTCAATAACTAATACACCCTTCGTTTCTTTTCAAATGTCCCATTTGCTTTGGGGATACTATTTATCAATAACTCTTCATTTGCCTGTTATTCTTTAAACCATGCATTAAACATAGTCAAATGAGAACTTGTTTGATTCGTCTCAATATAAGGTTAATTAATATCTATGTTTTATAATTTTTAATGATACACAATTACCGCTATTAAATATTGAATTAGGTAGTATTTGTCAACATAGAATTCATTTGAAAATATAGAATTTAATTTTGATATTCAAATTCAAGAATTGTAAATGACACCTATATACTTGGAATTTGCAAATTTTGATACTTGAACAATTTTTTTTCTTCAATTCTTAGTATTTATAATGCTCAGTTCTTCTATTACTCTTAGGCTTTCCTATAACCTACACACTAGCTAGAAGATGTTCCCTTATCCTCTACACTAAAAACCCTAGCAACACCCCTACCACTACTACCTATGCACTCACCAAGTAACTAAAAAGAATAAGTCTAAAAACACCAACAATACATAACAAAGTATAAACGAGACAAACTTCACTCAAAGATAAATTGTAAAACTAGCTTAAGGAGACTAAATCTTAAATCGTATGTAAATAACTCTTCTTAATGTAAGTATAAAGGTTGTATATGTTGTTGTGTGTAATTATTGTATATTGTTTGAAGAACATCTTTTTAAATAGGCTTCAATATTTCTTTCATCATCAAAGATCCTAACACAAATTAGCATTATGATTTTATTTTGAAGTTAGTTAAGCTGATTTTATTCCTGCTGACATGAAGTAAAAAGTAATCTTTTGATTTGGCTTAAAAATTTTCATATTAAAATTTCAGGTTTTTATTCCCTGCATTAGGTGGGCTGCTTTTTGGATATGATATTGGTGCTACTTCTGGAGCAACTATATCATTACAGGTATTTACTTCTTTTTGATACTAGTTTCGACTTCAGAGTGTGTTCTTTTCAACTCATCTATACTTCAATTCACATTACTCATGCGTTCAATTCACTTCAGCACACAAAAAGTTCTGTTTTGTTTTGTCGAAGAAATATGTTCAGAATAGATTTATTAACATGAGATTATATTGAGAAGGATGAGTTGGCCTAGTGTTAAAGGATATCTCTTTCACTATTGCGAAAAGGATTTAATTCTCGCCACCTACAAGACGGATTAATTCCCCATTTCCCATGCCTAGGATTCTTCGTCCTAACACCCACACGCCACGCCCCAATAAAAAAATGAGTGTGTAATACTTTTATTATTAATGCAGTCTGCTGAACTTAGTGGAACAACATGGTATAATTTGTCAGCAGTTCAACAAGGCTTAGTGGTAAGCTTTTTTATTGATTAATGACTTTTCCCGGATTCAACACACATTTGGAACAAGTTTTTTTAAACCATTCCTTTATCTGTATTGTGATGTAGGTGAGTGGATCACTTTATGGAGCTCTTTTTGGCTCCATCTTTGTCTTTCCAATAGCTGATTTCCTTGGTATATCTTTAGTGTTCAATACAAGTTTTCCTTTATACTTATGTTGCGTTTGGGATCATCAAAAGTAAATCTCTTCTTCCTCCTAAAATATGAAGGAAGGAGGCGAGAACTTGTTATTGCTGCAATTCTTTATGCAATAGGCAGCCTTACCACTGCGTTAGCTCCGGACCTGAATGTACTTTTGGTTGGTAGGCTTCTTTATGGCCTTGGCATTGGTTGGGTGAGACTTCCATTAGCTTTTGGATTGATTCTATCCACGAGTAAATGAACTTGATATTAATTAAATATGTGCGGATTTTGAATTTTGCTAGGCTATGCATGGGGCTCCACTTTACATTGCAGAAACTTGTCCTTCCCAGATTCGAGGAACTCTAATTTCATTGAAAGAACTCTTCATCGTTCTTGGCATCTTGGTATATTTTCACCGAGAATTGACTTCCCTTTATTCTTCTTGTTCTCCATTTTTAATTTAATATGTGGGACCTTTGCATTTCTTTTAGTTGGGTTACTTTGTTGGTAGCTTTGAGATCGATGTGGTTGGAGGTTGGCGTTACATGTTTGGGCTGAGTGTTCCTCTTGCTTCTTTAATGGGCCTTGGAATGTTAAGTCTTCCTCCTTCGCCTCGTTGGTTGCTTCTTCGAGCTGTTCAAGGTGAAGGATCTTTACAAGAGTACAAGGAACGAGCTATTGCTGCTCTTAGTAGACTCCGAGGTAGACCTGTTGGTGACAAGGTGTCTGAAAATCAAATTGAAGACACAATAGTTTCAATGAAGGCTGCTTACCAAGATCAGGAGTCGGAAGCAAGCTTTTTAGAGGTGTTTCAAGGACCTAATTTAAAAGCTTTCATAATTGGAGGAGGTCTCGTACTTTTTCAGCAGGTAATTCTTTGATCTAATACTTGTTACTGACTAACTTACGAGCTGCACTAAAGCCCATTTTTCAATTTGTATCGACATCTTTACTGTAATTTTCTTCAGATAACCGGGCAGCCCAGTGTTTTGTATTATGCCGGTCAAATTCTACAGGTAAGCCAAAACTTACCTAAGTCATTCCTCAGTTTCATTTAATGAATAAGTTTTTACCAATATTTTGTATGCTTGATTGACTTATATTTTTCCGATGGTTATTAGAGTGCTGGATTTTCTGCTGCTTCTGATGCCACGCGAGTTTCAGTGTTGATTGGCCTATTTAAGGTATTGTAGTTTGCAAGGAATAACATACTGCCATTTGCATGCAGTGTATATAGCGTTTGTTGATGCTTCTCAATTCCATTTTGCAGTTTGTTATGACAGGAGTTGCTGTTCTTAAAGTCGATGACCTTGGAAGGAAACCCTTACTTATAGGAGGTGTTAGCGGAATTGTATGTATACCTAACCGTCTTTTTCTCTATAGAATACTTATGGGAACTGTTAGCCAGAGTAGATCTAATTCTTCACCTCTTTGGTGTGGGGAAGAGGTGCTTACTTGGTAAATGAAGTCTTTTTTCTCTTTTGATATTGTGTAGGCTGTGTCCTTGTTCCTTCTTGCGGCTTACTACAAGTTTCTTGATGGGCTCCCATTAGTTGCCGTAGCAGCCTTACTTGTATACGTCGGTAGCTATCAAGTAATTTTCTATGATATCATCTCATATTGACCGTCTTTGTAGAGATAGCTTGCATAAAAGGAAACCGTGGTTTGTGACTGACATAATTTATGTCAAAATGATTCCTCAGATATCCTTTGGACCTATCAGTTGGTTAATGGTATCAGAAATATTTCCCCTTCGCACAAGAGGAAGAGGAATCAGTCTAGCCGTTTTAACAAATTTTGGTTCAAATGCTATCGTGACCTTTGCTTTCTCACCATTGAAGGTCTGGGTTACATTTAACTTTTTCATATGTCAGTTACTTATTAGTCATGCAACGTTCTTTGCTAAAATCAGATATTTTTGCAGGAGTTGCTTGGAGCAGATAATCTTTTCCTTCTATTTGGAAGTATTGCTTTTCTGTCCCTCATATTTATAGTGACACTGGTTCCCGAGACCAAAGGCTTAAGTCTGGAAGAAATTGAGGCTAAATTGTCGGATTGAATTTGGTACACATGCTACAAGTTGAGAACTGTAAATTGTTTCCTGACTTTCCTACGTAAATACAAATTGTAGTCTAACTTAATACATAAGCATTGTAAACAGTTTCTTTTATTATAGTCATTTTGTGGCAGTTCAAGATGTTGGGAGCAACAACTCTGTCTTCTTAAATTTGCACTTTGGAACAGAGCTTTCAGTTCTTGCATGCTGATACTTGACGTCAGGATTCAGTTCTGCATGGGTCTACTTTAAACCTAGGTACTAAGATTACTCTTTTTTTTTTTTTTTTTTTTTTTTGCATTAGAGGTTTTCATTATGTCATGCAATTTCTTGATCTTCTCTTAATATCATGAGAATTCCAAGACTGAAGGAAAATTCTTGAAAAAAATTATAAGGGTGACTTCGTAATCTGATTCAAGAGCAACTAATAGTCTCACAATAGAAGTTACAATGAAACGGTGTTGCTCGTGACTTAATAAGGAAATGCTAAGTTCATGCTGTTTAATGTAGTGATAAAGAAGAATAATGTATAATGTATATGGGTAAAAGTTCAATTACTTTCTGAAGAGATGTCAATCCTCATGGCTCTGCTATTATTATGATCACTCTGAAAGCTAGCCGTATCAGAGGACTGATTTTGTGGTTGGCTTTACTTCAAGAGAAACAGTTTCCGATTCTGGTTATAAGCTTGATATTTCTGCGACTGGCCAAGAAAAACTACCGTTTCAGGATTGTAATCAGATGGTATTTCAGGCAAAGTTGAAACTATTAACTACTTGTCTCATTGTGGGTAACACAAAAAGCCCAACTTGAAGACCAGCTCCATTTCTACCTCTTGGTAATGTCCTTCCAGCTTAGGATCACTGGCCTTAATAATTTCTCCCTTCTTCCACCAATCACTCAGTAAATTAGCATCCACATCATGATTATCAGAAATCAGAATAGTATGATGCTGAAGCAGCATCGACATATATCAGGCTATCAACATCAATATCTCCCTATTCACCATTTTCGTTAGTGTCTTACTCTACTGCCCAAATATGTGAATCAATTGCACTCATGACTTCCTCTATCCAACTTGGCCTTTTCACTTGCACACATCTCTTTGAATTAAGGCATTGAGGGATTGGTAATCCATTGCCCCCCCCCTCAATTTGCTATATTTGTTTTCGGTAGAATATTAATTTAAGATGGTTTTTAGTGGAATACCTCCAAGAAAGTTCACTTTTTTTTTTTTTCTCAAAAGCAATAAAAATCCTTAAATTCCTTAAGGATGCGTTTGGGAACACACATTTCATTTCAAATTGTGGATTTCAATTATGAAATCATAATGAAGAATTTGAGAATGACAAGGATTGAGGTGTCATTCTTAAATCCTCACTTTAATGAACTACATTTATAACATTAGTGGATTTGACTCAAATCCAAATTTAAATTCTTGTTATTTGCCAAACACTAATTTAGGTCAAATCCATATTTGCAAATGAAATCATCATTCATACCATAAATTCCTTTAGTTTAGAGAAATATTTTTCTTTAACTAACCCCAGTTGCTTGGACTGGACAGAATCAATTTTTCCAGAAATACAAATTTATGCACAAGCTATTCCCGATCATTTACCCTATTAGGTACTGGTAGCCTTCTTAACAAAACTTACAAAATTATGATTTCAACTGCCATGTAGAACTGAATTTGAGCTAGACATGAAACCGAGAGAGACAGTTCCTGATGAACGATATGATGATGGTAATAAAACCAAAAGTTGAAAAAACCTCTCGGAATGAAGCAAATTTAGGATCATATTCACTATTCAGACGGCATATCAGGCACAGTTGCGCTCCCAATGACAAACTGAACCACTTGCCTCATAGTAGGCCTTGCTTCCTCCTTTGGGTTCAAAAGCAAAAGGCCTAACGTCAAGGCCATCTCCACATTTTCTTGATATTCTCCTTCCATCTTAGGATCACTGACCTTAATGGTTTCCCCCCTATTCCAGCTTTCATAGACCCAATCACTGAGAAAGCACAAATGCTCGAACGAGCACAGGGCTTCAAACAACGTTCTACCTCGAATCGTCATTTGTGCGGATGCCCTATTTACTTGTTATGTCATTGCCCTATGTTTCCCTGTAAATACTCTAGTTCTAGGTCTTTTCTTAGTATGCCAAAGTCTCATTTGTATAGCTCACCTATTGCTTAGTTTATTCCCTCCATTAGCTCCTCTCTTCCTCCCTAAACCTCCATTGTAATTCCTTTAAATTTTGTATTTTGTCCTTTCAACACATAAATACTCAAATTTTAAAAGTTTGACCTTTGTTGAGTGAGAGTGCCTCTCATTTCACTGCTCATACTCAAAATCTCTGCGATAAATTCTTTCATCCCTTGTTTTGAATCATGAGAAATTCGTCTGGCAGCAACTTGTGTATTTGTAGAGGGAAATATACTCCCTTGTAGACTTTCACATAACCCACCAACTCTAAGAAGCTTGGAGTTTTTGAAGCCCTTTGTTGCTACAAAAAGGATCCTTGTATGAGAGTCTATGAAGGGAACTGCTGTTGCAATCAGTAACAGCAATATAACAACTACCATAAGCACAACTATAATAATCAGCTGGTTTATACTGAGCTTTCCATCCCTGAATTGTGGAAGCCATGGAAGCTTGGAAAGGTCTTTTTGAGACAGTGTCTGTCGAACAACGGAAACCAACGTACATAAAACCAAGGCAAAGACTGCACTGAATCGACGTAACTTCCTATCAAGCGTCATCATATTTCAAATGCTTTACTTTGTGCAAGCGAAAGGAAATGAAAGAATACGTCCAATATGTATTTTGTATAAGAAAAAGAGTGATGATTCCAACTTTATAATTTCCGATGGAAAATTTGGCGACAAACACAAAAAAAACAGGTGCTCTCTTTGAGAGACCGTCTTTTGTAAAGACCACTTTCAAAAATCCATCCCAAATCTATATTTAGAGTTGTAACAATACATATTTAGAATCGGACTGAGCTTTTGAGAGCCGTCTTTACAAAAGACGGTCTCAAGTAAGAATTTGTGAAAAAATTAATTTTGATTATCTTTTCAAAATTATAAGCATTTCTTTTGTCTAGAAAACTAAAGAAGCCAAAGTCATAACTCATCAGCTTTTACTACCTAATAAGAAAAATGGAAGGTGACTTCACTTCTGTTGTATTGTAAAATTTTCAAATGCAACTTGAATCACAAAGTAGGAGTTATTTTCTGTTGTGGAAAATCTCAACAATTGACTATTTCCACGGTTCAGATGTGTACTTAAATCAATAACAGATTAAGTTCAACTTGCAAGTTACATTTGGATATGTTTTTATATGTATGATTAATATGTTTAAAAAAGATATAGATTTGTAAGTCATGATTACTTACTCTAATGACAAAGATTAATAATTTTCCGAACAGAAAGTAATCTGAGAGTCGATCTAACACGAAAAAACTTCGTTACAACTTACAAGAATCGATCTCAATAACCGAATTATATCATCAGGCTAACTTACAAGATTTTCAGAAAAACTGGCCTATGAAAACTCATCTTTAAAGCTATCAGAAACTACATTACAAGAACAGAACCCCTACTTCTGCAGAAGCAGGAATGTGCTATGGAATAATACATGGAGAAGAAGAAACAAAAAAGAAGATGAATTCATATAAACATGAACTATTTGTAGGCATGGCATTGCATTGCATTGCTTACAGTAATCTACCGACCCACTTGTAGTATGGATTCGTTGCTATAAGAAGCATAAGCGGAGTTGCCTGCAGAAGATATCGGAAATGAAGCCAAGTTCGCCTGAGCAGCTTTCGCGTCAAAAGGCGTCATCTCTGGCAAAGGATTATCTCCATTCAAAAACTGCATCACTTGCCTCATGTTAGGTCTTCCTTCTGGTTTAGGATTACAACAAAGCATGCCTAGTTTTAGAACTAGCTCTATCTCGTTCACAACATACGCTCCTCCTAATTTGGGATCACAAGCTTCGAGAATCATCCCGGTTCTTCCAACATTCATACACCCAATCAATCAAATACATCTCCCCATTCGAACCTTGATGGGTAGTAATTGGACTCTTCCCACACGCAACTTCAAGGATGAATACCCCCAAAAGAGAAAACATCGGTGCTAGTAGTCGCCTTTCCTTTTCTAGTAAGCTCGGGTGCTAGATATCCAACTGTTCCAACCACATGTGTAGTCTGAGGATTAGTACCATGATCATATAATCTTGCTAATCCAAAGTCACCTAATCTTGCATTCATGTCTGCATCTAACATAACATTACTTGCTTTAACATCTCGATGCACAACTACTTGCTCCCACTCTTCATGAAGGTATACAAGTGCAGAAGCCACACCCCGAATGACCTTGAATCTTGCGTTCCATGAAAGATTCGGTTTATCTTCTTCGTAAAGATACTTATCAAGGCTACCATTAGGCATGTAATCATAGACTAAGAGAAGCTCACCTTTCCTGCGACAGTATCCTAAGAGTTGTACCAAGTTTCGGTGTCTTAACCTCCCCATACACGCAACTTCCGCAACAAATTCCTTCATTCCTTGGCCCGAACCCATGTGAAACTTTCTTAAACAGCAACTTCAAGCTTTGGCGACTTTAAGACCCCTCGATAAACCTTCCCAAAACCTCCTACTCCTAAAAGCTCCTTGTCTTTAAACCCCTTTGTAGCATTATAAAGATCCTTATATGAAAACCTCTGCAATAAGTATTCTTGCTCCCAATCTTCCACAACTTCCTCAAATTTCTTTCTTCTTATCATATAATAAACTAAGCCAATTGTTACAACTATGACTGATATAACAATCAGCAAAACCATTGAACCAACACTCAATTTTCGCCCATTTCCATAGCGCGGAAGCTTAGGAAGCTTTGATAAATCAAGGCTTCGCATGACGTTCCCACCATGGGCAAAGCTCCACCCAAGCAGATAATGACTACTAGCCACCGAACCGGTAGAGGAAGTAAAACCAACATACATTGTTTTCCTAACAATAGCAGAAAGATTGACATGATGAGATAACAAAGGCCTACTTGGTTTAAGTATTCCAAGAGGAGCCAATGTTACATTACACACCATAGTTTTATCATTATAATCAATCCAAATTTGCATTGGTTTTGCGCTGATTAAGGTAAGACTTTTGTTCTGTTTATCAACATCAGAATAATAAGAGGCAGACGCCGAGACATTAGAAATCAAGCTATTGACATTAATACCAACATGGTTACTATCAATATCATTGAATTCAAAATCCTGAATGGTATCTAATTCTACAGCAAAAATATTATCTGAAGGCTTAAAATCAGCTGAAGAATCAAAAATACCGAAAAATTTGCCAGGAACGCCACTGGGAAACTCCATTGAAGGGGAAAGAATGAACACAATTCCATGCCCACTTATGATTGGAATTTCTGGGTACATAGCAAAAACAAAAGTGGTAGAAAATGAGTAAGAAGATGATGATGAAGAAAAGTTAAGAGGAGTTGGATGAAAAACATGAGCAGTTAACTGTTTTGTGTAGTTGGTTAGCTGTAATAAGCCATTAGAATGGAGTGTTGCAGCACCATCTATATGAAGTTTGGCACCCTGGAAATTTTGATAGATGAATTGGTTTGAATTCTGAGCAAGGATGACTGTGGGTGTCAAGGACCAGAAATAAATTATTATAAAATGAAGGGTGATTTTGAAAGCCATGGAAGTAGGATGAACAGAGATTTTTCTGATTGATTAAGGTTTTTGAAGATGGTGTGAGAAAGGGATTCTGTCAAAATATTAGTAGATGGTTGGAAAGGGAAGCAAGGAAGAGTCAATCCAATAGCCTTGCCTTTGTTGAAGGGCAGCAGGTCAATTAAGTTAGTAGAAAAATCAAAGGTGCTCAAAGTGACAATGACATATCACTAACATTTATGGAATTTAAAACCAATGTACTATAATAAAAGTCCTTTGCTTGTGCTATGTCAAAATGTTTAGATTTATATTAATATTAATAATTAATGCAATTTGAGAGGGAAGGTTGTTGGATGTGATAATTGTGAGAAAAGTTGTACGAGGATGAAGAAAAACGTATGGGTGTTCATTTGGTGTCATTGAATTGATTTCAGTCATGTGCTTCGAGTCGTCTTAAAATCGGGTTTTGTATCAACATTGACTTTTTGCATAATGTTAACTTCAAATCAAAGTTGTTAAAATCGCGATTCTACATAGAATCGTTTTGAGAGGTAGAATCGAATCGGTAGAACCGTAGAATCAAATCGTAGAATCGTACGATTCTACAAATAAAATTAAATATATATAAAATATTTAGTTTCTTATCATTATTGTCAAATTTAAAAGTTTAAATAAATGAATTTAAGTTTCTTTGACTTTATTTTTAAGAACATAATGAAAACTTTTTAATAATTAGTTTAAAATCTTCATACCGATTAAGAAATTTGTTCTTTAAAAGTTTTCATGATGGAAAACTTGAAATTTATGTGTATATGTAAAAAAGATTAGTAAAAGATGGTACATAAGAAAAATTAAAAATAATTCATATTAAATTAGTAGAATCGGATCGTTAAATCGTCGAATCGTGTTATGATTCTACCTCTAAAAATTTTATTCCAACTAGAATCGTAAGATTCTACAACTTTAAGATTCTACCTGCAATTCAAATTGCTCGTTTGTTGTTGGATCGTAAAATCGTAGAATCGTAGAGCAGAATCGCGATTTTAACAACCATGCTTCAGATTGAAGTCGGGTTAAGTTATAAAGTTGGGTAAGTATCGGGTTATTGAGTCTGTTTGAACACCTCTTATATACACAAGCAAAAAGACTTCAAAATTGATTGAGTGAAGCACGCTTAATAGTATAAATAAACAGCTGGTCTTGGGCGAGACCATCTTAAGTTGAGACAAGATTGGGTCGGCCCAATTACATGCTTTCTCTCTTTGATTCCATCTTCTGGGCATTTTTCAATTCTAATCATAAAGATATCAGTTTTGACCTTAAAGATATCAATTTCAATTTAATCATACCTGTATGAACTACATTAATCATGAAACTGAATACTATAAAATGAGAATTGAATAAATTAACAATGAAACTGAATACTATAAAAACTGAATACCTGTATGAACTACATTAATCATGAAACTGAACAATTTAATGGAAAAATTTAATCATGCATGTAGATCAGAATAACATGAATTATGCTTAAAATCTTGCGCAATGGAGAATTGAACAATTTAATAATGAAACTGAACAATTTAATGGAAAAATTGATTACACTTTGTATGAACTACATTAATGTAATTCAATATACATATTCTAAACTTGAATGTAAAACTGAGCAAAGTAAGAGCATAATTGAGCAAAATTGATATCTTTAAGGTCAAAATTGATACCTTTAAGGTCCAAATTGAAATTTTTCTAGAAAAATGAAAAAAACAAAAAAACGAAATTTGAAGGGCAAAGCGCGCGCGCGTGTAGTACACGCGCCTAACAATGGGCCGGCCCAGATCTCGTCTTAGAGTAGGACGGTCTCGTCCAAGTTTTTGTGATAAACAAATGGTGTCTTAGACACTTGGCACTCAAATAATATAGTATTATATTTCATTAAGAACTCAACAGTTAATGAAAAAACACTCACAAACTAAAAACTATGCTAAACCTAAAAAAAATAGTCTCATGTAATTCGCACTCAAATAGGTAAAATACATGTCACATTTAAATAGAGTACTGAAATATCCGCTATTTTACATTAGAGGTCAGAGGCAATTTTAGTATGAATTCAGTGGGTTCAACCAAAACCTATGCTAAAACTAAAAAAATAGTCTCATGTTATTTCGACTATGAAACGAGGAAGTGTATAAGGCACGTGAGATACCTGGAGTGCAAGTTGTACGGTGGTCAAACGTCGGTCAAGCTGGGAAGCAACACCTTCTAAAAGCGGTTCGTTTGTCCTACATAACAACAAGTTAGCCTTGCCCGGGGGGTTTTACCGGAAACCTTCTCCGACGCTCAAGTCAGATAACGGAATAGGAGAAAAGTGAGTGAATAAGGACTAGAAAAGAGTAGATAAGGGTGTTTAGTGTGGTGGTTACCGACCAGCGGAAATGGTAAAGCGGGAGGTGACTGTCTGGATGAATCTGGGCAGAGTTTCGGTATCGTAATGAAGGCTTAGGGGTGGTTATCGTAACAATTCCCCTTTTATATAATCCCTGCAGCGGTTACTCAGGACTTGAGTAATAGTGGGAGGTTGGAGATGCCTATTTTAGGAAATAGGTGGTTGCTGTGAAGGATCGATAACTACCCGGAAGTTACTTGGCGGTTATCTCTGCTGGAACTGGAAGTGAGAAGGTCTGACCTTGACTATAATTCGGTCAACAGATGAGGTTAAGAGTTGACTTTGACTTCTTAGTTTGACTAGATTCGTATAGCTAAACGTTACCCTAACATTTAGCCCCACGCATGAAGGATGATGTAAGAACCGTGTCGGGTCGTGACATTTTTCTTTATGCGGAATGATAAGCCTAACAAATCCGAGGAGATTTGACTTTTACCGTGGTACCGTCATACCGTGATACCGTAATGAACTATCATATAAGTAAGCCCCAAAGGCGGATAAGTTCCACGGCTGCAGATGGTTCTAGGCGCTGTGGACAGGGATCCGCCTGTTCTGAGCATGAATTAAGGACTTCCCGGGGTCGCATCAGGCCAAATCGGGGTCCGAATGAAATTTGAACTACAACTGCGGTGCCGCGGGTTACTTGTACGTTGGGTGTTTGCAAAGACTTCCCGCGGGTGGCTAGTTCCTAGGAATGCTTTGACTAGCAAGGGACCAAAACAGAGTCCGAATGAGATTCCTTCTATAGTAACGGTACTATGGAGAAGTGGGAGGGTTTCTTCCTCGGTGAATATGGAATCGTTCGTCCGCGGTATCACGGATTTAGGATACAACACTTAGAATTTTTAGCCCCAAGATCACCTCTTGGGCTAAAAATAGGGTCCGAGTCACATTCCTTCTTGTGAGGCGGACAACGGAAAGACACTTAGAATTTTTAGCCCCAAGATCCCCTCTTGGGCTAAAAACAGGGTCCGAGTCACATTCCTTCTTGTGAGGCGGACAACGGAAAAACACTTAGAATTTTTAGCCACAAGATCACCTCTTGGGCTAAAAACAGGGTCCATGTCACATTCCTTCTTGTGAGGCGGACAACGGAAAAACACTTAGAATTTTTAACCCTAAGATCCCCTCTTGGGCTAAAAACAGGGTCCGAGTCACATTCCTTCTTGTGAGGCGGACAACGGGAAAACACTTCTACTCTTGGCCGGGATAAACCTCTGATACGAATAGTATTTTGGTGGTTGGGCATTTATTGACCCTATAAATAGTGGAAGTCTTGGTCAAAGTCATTATCTCATTTGACTTATTCTTAAGAATTTTTAGTTAGAGAGAGAAAATTCTAGTGAGAGAAGCTCTGACAAACACTCATTCTCAATTTTCTGACATCTTCAAGAACACAAATAAGGTATTTTGATTTTTCCTCAAATTTTTCGATTGAATTCTGATTTTTGATTGAATTTGTTTGAAGATCTTCATTTATTTTCTTGATCTTCAATCTGTTCTTGGTGTTCTTGAATGTATTCATGAACATCTTCAATGTGTTCTTGATGAATTGCTTTAGTCTTCATGCTTGAACATTGTATGTATATATTCGTAATCTATTCCCATAAAATTTGTATAACTTTTTTGTTTTTCCCGGAATATGGGTGATAACCAAGCTAACTTGAATATTCCCGTGACTCCGGCTAACCATGAGGAGACCTCTTACGGAAGTAGAATAATAGGAGATGATAACTCGGACTGGACTACTTCAGTGTACCTAACCCAGATTTTTTCTCCCATAAGGAGTGGGAGTGAATCTTCTGTTCATCCCTTTTACCCACCTGAAATAAAATATCCTGCCCCGTGGGAAGTAGATATAGCCTTCCTTCCGCATTATCTAACAAAAATAAACCCTGAATTAGACGAATTCTTGATTGTAGATACTAACATGGAGCATAGCAAAGATTCTTCAGGCCGGAAAAGCGGTGCCCCGACACCTCCTCCCTTCTACATCAAAAACGGGGGTCCTTTGAATTATTTTATAGATTCAAAGACACGAAACCAGTTGGACACTTCCCGGGAGGCGTTGGCGGAGAAATGGGGCCTTCCAGATAACATTAATATAATAAGACCGGCCAACCTAGATACCGTTAGGTTTCCTCCACCTAACTGTATTGCTGTATATATGCCGGCGTTTGAGCTGGGCTTAAGGTTCCCCCTCCATCCGTTTATTAGGGAGTTATTAAAATTGTTGAACGTGACCGTGGCCAAGGTATACCCTAATGCCTGGGGTTGTGTCACGGCGTTTTTGATAGTGTGTAAGGTTTTGAAGGTAAAACCTACACTCACGGCTTTTAGGCATATATTCCGGGCGAGGCTCTGTTCGTCCGAGGAACATGGAGCGAGTTGGATTACCATCGCCCATAGGAGGGGCTTTAAGTTAGTAGGGGAACTCCCGGACAACCAGAAGGGTTACCGGACAAGGTTCGCAATTTTGTACAGTTCCGAGCCCTGGAACTTTAAGGCCACCTTCGACATTAAACCAAAAATAAATAAGTTTAACAACAGTAGATGAGGCGGTGATTATAGAATACGCTAAGATGTCCGTGGTTCAGGGGAGAAAACCAGTACATGTACAGGAGAACTGGATCCCCCGGAAACGGCATCTAAATATAGAGATATTACTCTTAGCCTTCGAAATAAGCTTGAAAATACACAAGCGTAAGTGCTGTTCCCACCGTGCTTCGTCAATACGTTATGCCTGTCTCTGATCATCATTTTCTGTGCAGGTGTAGCCCGGGAAGAGCTAGAGAAAAAATACGTCAACTTAATGGGCAAGTTCAATCTCATGTTGATGACACACAACCGCGCCAAAAGGGCGGCGGACACTACTCCTCTACCTCCCCCGCCAAAGGTATTTCCTCAAGCTTCTTTTTCATCTGTCTTAGATTTCGTCATCTAATTATGTTTTGATGCAGAATGGCAACACAAATATGGCTGGGGTAGATGTCGCTCCAACGGAGCCGGAAGCCCGTTCTCTCTTGGAGAAACGGAAAGAGGCTCCGGTCCCGTCTCACGTGGAGCGTGGCGAGCCGGCGGTGAAGAGGAAGAAGACTACGGCTAAGAGAAAAGCCAAGTCGCCTCAAACCGGGGCGAGGAAGAAAGCTGTGCCGGTGCAACCGGCTGACCCTGTGGAGATAGAGGATGAGTCAAGTTCAAACTCGTCTCCGCAGGAGTCTGCGACTGCTGAAAGCGCCGTGCCTCTGGCTGAGAAGAGGCCGGCCGCTGTTCCCCAAGAGGGCGGGCCATCCCGTCCTAAGAGCAAGCCTACTGCCGAGGAAAAAGGCAAACAAGTGGCTGAATCGGGCGGGACACCGCCCTACTCTTATGAGAAGGTGTATCAACGCCGCATCCGTCCACACCGGGACGATGTGGCCTTCATCGAGTTAGATTGTTATGATCTAACAACCCGTATCAACCGCGCTTCCAGGAATCTGGTGAGCGAGAGGGATATGGAGTATCTGAACTCCTTATCTCCGGTTGAGCGGGCAGAGCAAGCCCGTGCCTCCGCCGCAGACGTAAGTTTTGTCCACATTACGTTATATCTTTGCTTGCTTGATATTTTTCTAACTTGTTTCTTTTTAACAGTCCTTGCTGAGGGTTGAGTATGAGCTAGTTGTCCAGCGGACACTCGCGGCGGAGAACGACCGCCTGACCGCCAAAGCCGAGGCTCAAAATGCTGAAATCGAGCGGCTTAAGGTGGATCTGGCCGGTCTCCCCGGGATGAAAGAACAGCTAGCCAAGTGCGAAGAGCTGAAGGAGCGCTTGGCATTGGCTGAAAAATGGAGGAGCCGGATTAAGGAAAACCATGACGTTGCCGGCCATTCGCTCGATCAGGCATCCGAGATATCTACTCGTATATGCCAAGAAGTGGCACGGATGTTGGACGATCATGACAAACTTGTCTCAGCTAATGAGCAAGTTATAAAAACTGTGATGGGTGATATGGACCGCTTCGAAAGGGTCCTTGATGCGGCGAAGGTGTACAAGCTGCGGTCCGAGAGGACGTCCTATCTGGCCCGGCAGTGGCTGAACTCCGAGGAAGTGCTTCCAATGTTGACAACACTGTCCCAGGAAATGATGGGCACCGGGGCCCTGGTTGAGGCGGAGAAGTTCAAGCTGGCGGCTCAGAAGATGGGCGTTGATTTTGCCAAGCTTTTGGAACTGTCCGAGCAATGCCATGGAGAAGCCACAGCCAACCTTCAGCCTGTCTTGGACAAAGATTCTGAAGTGCTGGCCAAGGCCGTGGCAGAGGATGAGGAGGAGCAACGGGAATGGGCGACAAAGGTAGATCCCGCGAGAGAGAAGAGGGCACTTGCTCTTGATCTCGACAAGATACCTGTCTGTTATCCTCCTTTTCCCAAGGCACCGGAAAGGTCATCCTTCATTGCGCTTCAAAGAGAGTCTTCAAGCATATCGAAGATATTATCAACTAAAAAGGAGACTTTCCGCGGGTTGGCAGATGAGTTGGCGGGTGAAGCACCGTGGCCAGACGTTGAAGATATTATCAGCTTCACTCCCTCTCCGCAGCAGCCTCAGCCTGAAGCTCAGCCGGGGCCGCCAAACCAGCCGGGGGATGTTCCTCTGCCGTAGCTTAGTTCTATCATATTTCTCTTTATCCCTGGGGATTTTGTTTGTATATTTTTGGCTCAAAACATTGACTTCATTGTAATTCTGATTGTGTATATATATATTAATCTTCAATTAACAAGTTTTGCATTTATTTCTCGTTATTTCCTGCTATTGACGTTGAATATTGAATAATGAAATTGACAAGGTATCATAAAGTGATACAGGCTAACCGTCGTAATTTATACGGTACTTGTAGATGGAATAATGAAAATTGACAAAGTATCGAGAGGTATTGATACCGCCTAACCGTGTGAACAACGGTGCCTGTAGATAGTATAATGAAAATTGACAAAGTACCAAGAGATATTGATACCGCCTAGCCGTGGAACCAACCACGGAAATGTAAACCGGTGTAAACTGTTCTAATATTGATTACATGAAATTCGAACTGAATTGAAAATTGAAAGTTGAAAATTGAATATTGAACTGATGATGATGTATGCCCCTTGCAAGACTTGTTAGATGAAAAATTTCTTCAAGTGGTCTGTATGCCATGGTCTTTTCAACGCTTTTCCTTCTGCATCTTCTAACTCGAAAGTGTTGGGTTTGATGGCAGTGATGATTTTGAATGGGCCGTCCCAGTTGGCCCCTATTTTCCCTTTTTCTGTGGCTTTTCCCGTGGCTTCGACTTTGCGCAACACCCAGTCTCCTGGTTTGAGGATTCTCGTCTTTACGTGTCTATTAAATTGTCGATTCATTTTTTGCTTCTGGGCGACTGACCGCAGGAGTGCGTTGCCACGGGTCTCCGGTAGCAAGTCTAGATTAACCCTTTTTCCTTCATCATTTTCAGAAAAAGAGTAGCAGGTCACCCTTGTGGAGGGAATCCCGATTTCTATTGGTAGAACAGCTTCTGAGCCAAAAACAAGCGAAAAAGGAGTATGACCTGTTGATTCTTTCATGGTGGTGCGGCTGGCCCAAAGAATTCCCGGCAGCTCTTCGTCCCATGACCCTTTTGCGCCTTCGATTTTCTTCTTAATACCATTGAGTATTTCTTTGTTAGCTGACTCAACTTGCCCATTAGTTTGTGGCCATGATACTGAGCTGAACCGGATTTGGATGTTGAACTTTTCATAGTATTCCACGGTGCCGCGGCTCACGAATTGCCTACCATTATCAGTAATAATGACCCGGGGTATGCCATATCTTGTTATGATGTTTCTCCAGAGGAATTGGCATACCTGTTTTTCAGTGATGGTGCTAAGTGGTTCCGCTTCAACATACTTGGAGAAGTAGTCTATTGCCACGATGATGAACTTTCTTTGCCCCTTGGCAGGGGGAAATGGACCAAGTAAGTCCATCCCCCATTTGTCAAAGGGCAGCACTGATTGCATGGTAGTAAGGAAGCTTGTGGTTTCTTTGAGACTTTGGAGAAGAACTGACATTTTGAGCATTTGCGTATCAAGTTTTCAGCATCTTGCCTGAGAGTTGGCCAATAATACCCGTTGCGAAGCACCTTGCCGATCACGGTCCTTGTCCCTTGATGGATTCCGCATCCTCCTTCATGAATTTCTTGGAGGATGTAATTACCTTCTTCTGGGGTAACACACTTTAGAAGTGGATGTGTGTAGGACTTTTTATACAATGTTCCATCAAGATATTCAAACCATTTACTCCTTTTCTGCAGCTGCTTAGCCTCATTTTCATCATCTGGGAGAATTTGATTTTCAAGATATTTGACCAGCGATTCCATCCATGTTTCTGATCTGTCTATCACATTTACCATGACATTAATGCTGGGGTTAGGGAGAACTTCCCACACAATGTCTCGAGCCTTGGATGAATCTGCTGAACTTGCTAACCTTGCCAGTGAGTCCGCTTGAGCATTATCAGAGCGGGGTACATGAGATAGTGAGAATTTTTCAAATTTTCCCACCAACTCTCGTACCTTTGCCAAGTACATCTTCATACCTTCATCTTTTGCTTCGAACTCGCCTTTCACCTGTTCTACAATCAACTGGGAGTCTGAAAATGCTGACAGACTTTTTGCCCCGGATTCGTAGCAGATGGTTAGCCCCAAGATGAGGGCCTCATATTTTGTTTCATTGTTGGAAGCAGCAAATTCGAACCTTACTGCTCGCTCTAACCTGGCACCGGCGGAAGAGATGATGAGTATCCCTGCCCCGCTGGCTACTTTGGTAGACGAGCCATCCACATATAGCTTCCATTCTTGGTTGGAATTGCCTGGCCCTGGCCCTGTGCTTTCCGCGATGAAGTCGGCCAAGGCTTGGGCTTTGATGGAAGTTCTTGGTTCATACTCTATCCCATAGTCTGCTAGTTGGTTGGCCCAGTCGGAAAGGCGGCTTGATTGATTTCTCCCTTCCAAGATCTTTTTGAGGGGCTGGTTGGTTCTAACTCGGATCTGATGAGATTGGAAGTAGGATTTCAGCTTCCTACTCGCCATTATGACCGCAAACAACACTTTCTCAACTTCACTGTAATTCCCTTCGGAGCCGCGGAAGGCGTGGCTGATGTAGTACACTGGTAGTTGGCTTTTTTCCCTCTCCGCTATCAGGACTCCTAAGACTGAGTACTCCGATATAGAGACATAGAGGATTAGAGTTTCTCCTTTTATGGGGGAGACTAACTTTGGGAGAGAAGCAAGGTAGGCCTTCAGACTGTTAAATGCCGCTTCAGCCTCTTCGGTCTACTCGAACTTTGTTTGTTTGAGGGTCCTGAAGAAGGGCGAGCATTTGTCAGCTGACTTCGACATGAATCTCCCCAGGGCAGCAACACATCCGGTTAGTTTTTGAACTTCTTTGACTGTTTTGGGAGATTTCATCGTCAAGATTGCTTGAATTTTATCAGGGTTAGCTTCGATCCCCCTTTCATCCACCAAGAACCCGAGGCACTTCCCCCCTGTAACCCCAAATACGCACTTGTCGGGATTAAGGCGCATTTTGTGGTTACGGAGGGTCATGAATGTTTCTTTCAGATCTGCAGCATGATCCGTCTCGTGTTTACTCTTGGTGATCATATCGTCTACATATACTTCCAAATTCCTCCCAATTTGGGAGTTGAAATCTTTATTTACCATCCTCTGATACGTTGCACCGGCGTTTTTCAGTCCAAACGGCATGACCTTATAGCAATATACGCCGGCATTCGTGATGAAAGCGGTATGAGGTTGATCTTCAAGCGCCAGAGGGATCTGGTGGTAGCCAGCATTGGCATCCATGAAGCTAAGGAGGGCGTGTCCCGCTGTGGAGTCCACAAGGCGGTCAATTTTGGGTAACGGATAATCATCTTTTGGGCAGGCTTTGTTGAGGTCAGTGAAGTCGACACACATTCGCCATTTACCGTTTGGTTTTTTTGACTAACACCACGTTGGATAGCCATTCGGAGTATTGACATTCTCTGATGAATCCGGCCTTCAACAGCTTGGCCACTTCCTCCTTTGCTGCTTCTATTCTTTCTTTGCCTTGGTGCCGCAGCTTTTGCTTAACAGGTTTATAACCCTGTTTGATGTCGAGTTTGTGGCACATTATTTCCGGCGGTATCCCGGGCATCTCTTCCACAGCAAAAGCAAAGATGTCCCGGAATTCGGCGATGACCGCCAAAATATCGTTTTTCAAAGCCTCTGGTAGGGCCTTCCCTACTTTTATTTTCTTTCCTTCGAACATCGGAACTTCTTCATACTGTTCCAGGGGTTGAGGTTTTTCCGGGACATTGAGATTGTCCAGGTAAACACTCATGATTGACTGGTGTTCTTCTTCTCGTTTCCTTTTGGGGGGGTGCTCCAGGGGCACTGTCATGCTTCAAACAGTTAATGAGGCATTGGCGTGCCGCCTTCTGATCCCCTCGAAGGATTCCTACTTTTCCATCATCCTGTTCAAGCTGCAACAGGAGTTAATGTGGTGATATGATTGCTTTGATTTTGTTGATGAGAGGCAGCCCCATGATGGCGTTGTAGGGGAAGTTAAGATTGACGACTGTGAAGCGGATAGGCAATGATCTGCACTTATCCTTTTCACCTACTCGCACAGGGAGGGTGATGGTGCCCAAGGGAACGACTTGGTTGCCTCCAAAGCCTATGAGGGGCTTATCGAAAGGCTGCAAGTGTTTCTCCTCAAACTTCATCTGTTTCAAGCAGTCCATAGTGATAAGATCCGCCGTGCTGCCGGTATCTACTAGGACTCGCTTGACCATCATCTGTCCAATTTTGAGTGCCACTACAAGAGGGTCCGTATGTGGCAGTTGAATGGGTTCAGACAGATTAGAATCGAACCTCATGACGGGACTTTTAGAGGGCGTCTTCGGGGGGCCTTTCATCAATGTATGAACGCTGTCCTTGACAGCCTTGATTGTCGGGTATTCTTCATTAAAACCTCCTACGATCATGTTAATGACCCCCTTTGTGTCAGTAGAGCTTTCTTTTCTTTCTTCCTCTTTG
Organism: Amaranthus hypochondriacus; assembly: GCA_000753965.2. NCBI lineage: Eukaryota > Viridiplantae > Streptophyta > Magnoliopsida > Caryophyllales > Amaranthaceae > Amaranthus > Amaranthus hypochondriacus. The sequence continues at coordinate 12,058,676 of CM025930.1, read as the reverse complement.
CGAGAGTAGTCTTTTCTCAAGAATCTGCTTAACTTTCCTTCCTCCGCCATCTAGTGCCGTATGCGTTTGAGCTCTCTGCACTGTTCCAAGGTGTGACCGTACTCGCGGTGGTAGTCGCAATATAAGTCATAATTGCGACGGTCCGCCGGTGTAGTTGTAGGAGGAGGTGCCGGAAGGGCATCTTGAACAGCGAAGAAGATGTCCCGCCAGTTGGTGTTGAAGCGGGAGTCTTCTCCTCTATCCCTCAAGTGCCTCGTCTTCGGCTCCTCCGCAACATATACTTGTCTATGCCGCGGCGGTCCCACATCAGAAGGGGGTCCGTGGTGCCGTGGAGGATAGCCTCTGTCCCTCCGGCTCTAATGATCTTCCCGGTGGACCTTCTGAGGATGATTGGATGTTCCTTTGTCGTGTTTTCTCTTCTTGGTATCATGGGCCTGACATATCTCAGACGCCGTAACGTAGCTTTGACATTGCCTCATCGCTTCGGCATAGCTTTTTACTTGATGCTCCACAAGTTGGAATTTTAACTTGGGAGTTCGCGTTCCGTTGATCAGGGCGTTGAGTGCCACGGAATCTTCAAGATCCGTCACTTCCAAAACGACTTCCTGGAATTTTTTCAAGTACGTCGCCACGGATTCTCCCTCCTGCTGTACAATGCTCAGCAGGTGGAAGTTAGATTTTTCTTGCCTTTTGGAAGCGACAAAGTGATTGACGAATTTTGCTTCCAACTGTGCGAAGGTGCGTATTGATCCCGCGGGTTGTGATGTGTACCAGTTGAGAGCCATACCACTTAGTGTGATAGGAAAGAATTTGCACAGCAAGGCTTGACTGGTGGTATACAACAGCATCAGGTTTTTATATGCCACGACGTGCTCTTCGGGGCAAGTGGTTCCATCGAAGGAGTTCATGGCGGGAATTTTAATCTTAGCAGGATTAGGCGTTGCCAAGATTTTAGCGGATAGGGGGGAATTCAGCAACACGGGGGCATCCTGGGGTCCTCCGAGGCTAAGGTCCGACTGATTTTGTTCCTGAGGAACGCTAGGCGGATGGCTAGACCTGGAAAACTGCTGTGTTTTCCTCTCTTCCCTGCTTTTGTCTATCAGTGATTGGGTGTTCTGTGAACGTTGGGATCTTTTTTCGTTCAGATAATCCCTAGCATCCTGGGTTTGTGGTCTAGATTCGCCCTGGGATGACAAGCTTTTTTGGCGACGGGCTCTTTCCCTCCGTTGCCAGTTCCTGCGGCTGGAGCGTGAGGCCATCGTTTCCCTGTCATCCTGCCTCTGAGAGTTGTCCTGTCTCTGGGAGTTATCCCTTTGAGAATTGTCCCGCCTTTAGGAGTCGTTGGGAGGATCCATCCTTCTCCTCAAATCTTCTATTTGAGCGGCCATATCGCCCAACACATGCGGATTAGGATTGGCGGTGTTGGCGCTGATCGCCGCTCGAAGTTGTTCAGCGAAAGCGTTTTTCAGGTTTTGTGCCAACATGTCCAGATCGTGGCGGGTCACGGCCTGATTATTGGCCTGTCCCGCGGACGTATCTGTATCTGTACTGTGCACGGTGGCAGTTTGTGTTTGAACTTTCTTGGGAGCCATGACTTTTTGTTCAAGAGATCCCCACAGACGGCGCCAAACTGTTTCGACTATGAAACGAGGAAGTGTATAAGGCACGTGAGATACCTGGAGTGGAAGTTGTACGGTGGTCAAACGTCGGTCAAGCTGGGAAGCAACACCTTCTAAAAGCGGTTCGTTTGTCCTACATAACAACAAGTTAGCCTTGCCCGGGGGGTTTTCCCGGAAACCCTCTCCGACGCTCAAGTCAGATAACGGAATAGGGGAAAAGTGAGTGAATAAGGACTAGAAAAGAGTAGATAAGGGTGTTTAGTGTGGTGGTTACCGACCAGCGGAAGTGGTAAAGCGGGAGGTGACTGTCTGGATGAATCTGGGCAGAGTTTCGGTATCTTAATGAAGGCTTAGGGGTGGTTATCGTAACAATTCCCCTTTTATATAGTCCCTGCAGCGGTTACTCAGGACTTGAGTAATAGTAGGAGGTTGGAGATGCCTATTTTAGGAAATAGGTGGTTGCTGTGAAGGATCGATAACTACTCGGAAGTTACTTGGCGGTTATCTCTGCTGGAACTGGAAGTGAGAAGGTCTGACCTTGACTATAATTCGGTCAACAGATGAGGTTAAGAGTTGACTTTGACTTCTTAGTTTGACTAGATTCGTCCAGCTAAACATTACCCTAACACATGTAATTTTCTATCAATCCAATTTGCAAATTTAATCATAGCAGCCAACTGGAAAATTTTCCAACATTTTAAATTAAAGGTACCGTACCACCTAACTTTGTCCCGGTTAGCAACCAACAACAACCACTCGCCAATTTTCTTTTACGTTTCATTTCTTTGATTTTTTTTTTTCAATTTTATATTTTTCTATGAACATTTATTTTTCTCATTTTCATTATTTAAATATGCAGATTGTTGGAGGAATTAAATCATTGATTTTAAATGATAATAAATTAAATGTTTGACATGTTTAGGACTTAGATTAATTTGTTTTTATAGAGAAACTATTTTTAATTCAAAGTAATTTCTATAAATATACTATCATGTTTTGTTATATGTTTTAAGTAATTTCATTAATTTATTTATATGTAATACAAGAATCAATGATGAAATTATATTTAACTTACATAACAATTTAATTTCATCTCTCGTGTTTAACGTTCTTTATAAAATATTTTAAGTTTATTACACAAATAAACGATATCATATCACCATACACACATACAAACATGGGTTGCACGAGTAGGCTTTCCTATTATGGTAAGTTGTGGTGCAAGATATCCTATTGTTCCAACAGTATTGAAACTTGTAGGATTAATTTCATGATTGTTAAAAATGGTAGCTAAGCTAAAGGTAAACAAACGTGATTTCTTATTAATCAGAATTAAAATAAAAAGGAAGGCAAAAACAAAAGAAGTAAAAACAAGAAACTTACATCAATCCTATCTTAATAACTCTCCTATAATTAACTTTGTTATGTTGGAGATGATCTTAGTTGATGCTGATGTATCATGTATGTGCACACATTTGACAGCACACCTGAAAAACATTAATCCCAACACTTCTGACAGCAAGTCCAAAATCACCGAGTCGAACATTCATATCAGCATCTAATAAAACCGTACTAGCTTTCACATCTCGATGAAGAACAACATTTTTCCATTCTTCAAAAAGGTGTAGCAGGGAAGACGCGACCCCCCTTGATAGTGTTCATTCTCTGTTACCAAGTAATGTTTGGATCGAGATCATTTCTTTAAAGAACACTGTCAAGGCTTCTGTTTACTCATGTCTTCTCTAGCAGTAGCCTAATAGTTAAATCAAGTATTTGTGTCTTAACATACCCTTGCTACTAGTCACTCAACTCCTGTACAGCAATGTGGCAGAGAGATTTAAGACGAAAAGCAAGAAGACGAAGAGGAAGAAGAAGAAAAAGAAGACGAAGAAGAAAAGAAGATAGGCAGAGTTTCGAGCACTACTAGATATACATATCTCATCATTACAATACCATCTGTACTTATACTAACAAACTGCATAACACAAAATATTTTCTTGTCTATTTTTTCAGTTTCATAGTGTCCTGCTCTATCTTTTCCCTGCACCGCGAAGTGGAACCTAATTCAATAAAGTAAGAACTTATTTAACACAGAGGCCTTTACATGAAACAGAAACTATTTTTGTTAGCATGAGATGCAGCACCAATTCATGATGACAGAAATGACATTGATATTTCCCAGCTCTCGCCAAAAAGATTATGGCCCTTGATTCTCATAATCTGAAGGAATATCAGGAAGATTTGAATCTCCTTGAAGAAATTGAACGGCCTGTCTCATGCTAGGCCGTCCTTCTGGCTTAGGATGTGAACACAACAAGCCTAATTTCAGAACAAGCTCCATTTCGGCTACTTGGAAATTTCCTTCTAGCTTCGGATCACTTGTCATCAGAATTTTTCCCTTCTTCCAGCACTCATATACCCAATCAACCAATACAAAATCTTCCCTGGAAAGCTCCTGCAAGCTGTTTGGACGCCTTCCACAACAAACCTCAAGTAAGAATATGCCAAAAGCGAAGACATCAGTGGCAGTAGTAGGTCTCCCAGTTACACTGAGTTCTGGTGCAAGATACCCAACTGTCCCCAACTACACGGGTACTTCGGGGATCATTTTCATGATCATATAGTCTAGCTAACCCGAAATCCCCTAGTCGTGCATTCATGTTAGCATCCAATAGAACATTACTTGCCTTTACATCGCGATGAAGAACAACCTGTTCTGACTCCTCGTGGAGATACAAAAGGGCGGATGCAACCCCCCTTAACTATACTGAATCTTTGAGGCCATGAAAGATTGGAATTCATACTCTTGAACAGAAACTTGTCAAGGCTTCCATTGGGCATGTAGTCGTACACCAGAAGAAGCTCACCTTTTCTGCGACAATATCCTAGAAGCTGGACTAAGTTTCGATGCCTAAGCCTTCCCATAGTTACAACTTCCGATACAAATTCTCTAATACCCTGACTGGAATCATGTGATACCTTCTTTACAGCAATTTGGATTTGTCTAGAAGGTAGAATGCCTCTGTAAACTCTTCCAAAACCTCCCGAACCAAGGAGCTCAGAGTCTGTAAAACCCTTAGTAGCTATATAGAGATCTCTATAGGAAAACCTGTCAGAGGCATATTTTTGTTCCCAAGGCTCCTTAAGCTCTTTGTACTTCTTCGTCCAAAATGCAAATGCAACTCCGACAATCACTTCCAACAATAGTACTACGACAACAATTAACACTATCAAAAGGAATTTCAGCTTTTTCCTCTGATTTCTGATTCGGGGAAATGGAGGAAGTTTGGAAAGGTCAAGGTGTGGAGCTTGACCGATTTGACTCCAGCTCCAACCTGATATGTAATGCTCGGTCGCAGTAAGACCGGTAGATGAGGAGAAACCAACATACATAGAACCAAGGAGAGCTGGAGAAAGATCGACACGAGTAGATAAAAGATATTTTTCAGGTTTTGGATGCTTAAGCGGAGCTAAAGCCACATTCATTAGCATTTTTTCTCCGTCATAGTCTATCCAAATCTGCATCGGTCTTCCATCTGAGAGCACAAGGTTCCTATTTTCTCCTTCATCAGAATAATAAGCTGCTGAGGCAGAACCAACTGACTTCAGGCCATTAACATCAATCCCAACATGGTTGCCATCAATATCACCAAACACACCATTTTGAACGGTATCTAGCTCTACAGCAAAGACATGATTAGTGGGAAGACCATTGCTTGAAATGTTAAAAAGTCCAAGATACTCAGCCGGAACTGCATGCTTGAAGTTCATAGACGAAGCGATAACAAACGCAATTCCATGGCCACTATGACCGGGCACATCAGTATTGATGGCAAAGACAAAACTTGTGGAAAACGAACTATTGATATTGAATTTTAGGGGTCGTGGGTAGAAAACATGTCCACTTCCTTGCAAAGAAGTGTTTGTCATCTGTAGAAGGCCATTAGGGTGTATGTTTGCAAGCCCATCAAGATGAAGTTTTGCTCCTTGAAACCCATTGTAAATAAACTGTTTTTCTTCTTCAGCAAAGCTAAGTATAATAAAAAAGAACAGCATTAAACACTTGTGCAAGTGAGTACAAAATTTAGCCATGAAACATGATTCATTTAAGGGTTGAACTTCAAGGAACTTATAATCATTTTTTTTTTGGTAAAATGTTGTGGTTTACAGAAAACATCAAAAGACTTGACTTCTGTCACTTTCAGATAAATTAAAATTTAAGACTACCTACTTAAGTATATCTAAAAACCAATGCTTTCTTGTGGACAATTGGCTAAAGTTTCATTTACTACCCCTTAAAAAGGTAATCAACTTGAGCAAGGATATGTAAATGTCAAAGTCTTATTTTCTTATATTGACTAAAGGATTATGTTTACATGTCAAATTTCAAACTAATCTCACATATATCTGAAAAGGATATAGCTTTTTTTTTAATTACAAGGTAGGACTAGAGAAAGGACAGCAATAATCAAACAGGAAAAAAATTGTATATGCTCTAATTGTGACGACACCCAGAAGCTAAATTAGTCGTAACGTATTTTATCAAAAGAAGGCATGTAACTACTAATATTATTATAGGAAAAATATTGCATAGAAGTCTTGCATATGTGCCACATAAGGAACTTTTCACTGTCAAAGGGAAGAAAAAAGTGGTGGGTGCTCCGCATCAATCAAGTTTAGCCACATCATTTGTTAGCTTGAATAATTATACACAAGCATGGAAACTTATTATTGGTTGGGAGTTTTGGTCTTTGGGACCATGTTTGTGAATATCCCTAGTCTTTGAGGGAGTTTTTCAAGTGAGACTTTGTCCAAGACTTCCAATGGAGAGGTAGAACAAATATTGAGTCTTCAAAAATAAAGACTTGGTATCAAAAAAAATAAAATAAAATAAAGACTTGTCCCAAAACTTTTATTCGTTTGGTTAACATTGCTAATTGGTGGTAATGTAAATGATATATAGTGTAAATTTTCATCATATGTATCATCAATTATGTATTTATATTAGTTCCAAGGTAATGAAAGATTGATTATAAAAATGTTTTTCTTTCTCGATTTTTCATTTCCACCAAATATTACATGTTTTAACTGGTAATGCATTGGAATAAACTTTGTGAACGAGAATAAGTATAACGATTAAATTTGTAAAGAGATATTCCTACGAAAATTACACTAACGATTAAATTTCAACTCTCACCCCTTCATCGACCTCAAGTACTTGAGATTAGTTGCAACAAATGCTGATGCAGGAAAAAAATCAGGAATAATCTTGCCTAAATCCAAGCTGCACAACTCCTTCAGAGCTGAGGGGATGGGGGTTTCAACAAAGGGATTGTTAGGGGTCGGAGTGGATGTTATTGGGATTGACGGTGGATTGCTTTCATGCGGTGCTGCAGTTGGGGGTGGAATGTTAGGGGTTGGGCTGGAAGGGGGTGTAATGTTAGGGTTTGGGCTTGGAAGGGGTGGTCCTCCTTATGCACCCGCCTTGTTCTTATTAATCAGCATGCAACAAAATGCGTCAATAGACGCCAACCAATCGGCATTACCCCAAATATGTTGGCTCTCAGAAACAACTTCTTTTATTGACACATCATCGGTGCCCTTAGTTTGTCGCAAGTTATACGCGGCCACTCTTTGGCAATAAGTGTGCGTAATAACTTCTAAATCTCTCTTAAAAAATTGCCTCGACCATCTCCAAATTTTAAATACAATATAAATATATATCACACCACATATAACACCAAACATGTATAATTATAACACCAAACTTATTCAATTATAACACCAAATATGTATCAGTATAACACCAACACTATTATACATAATACTAAATATGTATTAGTATAACACCAAATATGTATCAGTATAATACCAAAACTATTCAACTATAACACCAAATATGTATTAGTATAATACCAAAACTATTATATTGTAAACCTAAATATGTATGATTAATATCACCAAAACTAATCATCATATATCAATACAACATCAACACTATAACAACAAATATATATCAGTATAATACCAAATATAAGATACTGAACTTACATTGTAACTTCTATTCGCCATCTCCATGTCGGTCTCCCACCTATGATCAAAAGTATAGGTGCACGACCTATCATCATCTCGACTTGCATCCTTACAAGTTTCCTTGTCATCCGACAAGTTAGTGGCTTCATCCTTTTCATCATCCTCTTCAACACCACTTAAACGGGTTGTACACCAATCGACATATTTGCTAGTCAATGGAAAACCAGCCCTAGAAATTCCTTTATCAAAACCAGTGACCTTCTCTTGGTCAAACCTTAGCTTAATCTCATCGTCTTACATATGCCTTATTAAAGGCAAAGATTGCGGTAGTGGCTTCCCTTGGTGAGGGAACCGGTAACAATAGTATACAAACAAAACAACAACACACCCATTAACAAACTTGGCTGAACGTTGTACAGCGTCACACAAATTTTCCAGAATGTACGAACACTAGTCATATGTATGAATAGCAGAAGCATCATTGATGACAGGGAAGACAGACAGCTTCAGTTTAAAATCGGGGTAGGGGTTTTGAAGAATAGCAAGAACATATAGTACAAACATTTTTTTGAAGTCATCCCCACCTAGGGGATGAAAGCCTATCATAATAAGTAAGTCCTTTGCGGAAACCCTTTTCGGCTTCTGGAATCCCAAAACTACGGGGCCATTCACCAACCTCATTTTCCGCTCTTTTCGAACGAGTGATGACACGCTTGGAAGGGTTACAAGGCAACCCAAAAATATCGTGTACATCATCAGCCGTACTGATGTAGGTTGGTTGGTTTGGTAGCTTCTGGATGTGAGTAATTGGGTCAAAATGCGCTACCAAGTACGCAACAATGCGGGGAGGAAATTTAAAAGGCTTCATCTTCAACAGTGGCCCGAATCCAATTGCATTCACGCCCTCTACTTGTCTTGAGGTTAATTCTATGCGTTCTTTCTCAAGTATCATGAATAGATGAGGTTTGCAATTGGTGTATATGTTTTTATTCACACTGATAAGAAAACAAAAGATTGTTTATATTATATATCCCAAACAGAAAACATAAAATATAATGCCAAAACCATGCCTTTATGATTCCAAAACTATTATACTATAACACCAAATGTATACTATAATAATCCAAAAATGTACGCCATTTCAAAATATGATATAATACCATATATAACACCAAATATAATGCCAAATATCACATATAACACTAAAAAGATAACACCAAATGTATAGAATCCCAACTGTATTCCAATTCAAAATATACTATAATAACACATATAACACCAAAACTGTTATAATATAACACCAAAACTATGCCTTTATGATTCCAAAACTATGACTTTATGTTTCCAAAAACATGCCTTTATGATTCCAAAACTATTCAACTAAAACACCCAAATGTATACTATAATAATCCAAAATGTATGTCATTTCAAAATATGATATAATACCATATATAACACCAAATCAATGCCTTTATGATTCCAAAAGTACGCCTTTATGATTCCGGGTATATGTAAATTCAGATTAAAAATGGACTTACATTCCATCCTCCGTCTCTATCTTCACCAACAAAGTCTGCGGCCTAGGAGCCCGTTGTTTCACAGGATAGGTTGATTTAGGCTGCCTAGCACCACCTCCTTTGTTCAAATTAGACATTTTCAAGACCTGTTTAAAATTTAAAACACTAATGGATGAAGAAGAGTGGAAATAGTACAAAACAAATCTCAAAAATCCACGCCATTCTCAAAGATGGGCGAAATTATCTCTGAAAATTTAAAAATGGAAAATTAAAAAATCTCAAAACATAGAATTTAAAAATGGAAATATGGGCGAAAATTATCTCTGAAAAGTTTGAAATAAAATCTCAAAATTCTCAAAATGAAAATAGTACAAAAAAATGGAAATAGTACAAGATTATGGTCGAAAATGGAGATGAAGATGAAAGATGACTAAACTCTGAAGACGGTGAAAATGGCGAGGATGGCGTGAAGAGTTGAAGAGCAATAGATGGTTTCTTCTCCTGATGAGTAATGATGAGTAAAATGGGAAGATGAAATGACAAGACTGCGCGCTTCTTTCAAAAACATTGGAATCCATTTTTTTTTATTTTTTTTTTTATTTTATTTTTTAGAATTATCAAAATACAAATTGGGCAGGCCCAATTCTCTGGTCTATCCTATAGACCATTTTTTAAGAGATTTTGTGTTTAATTTAATATGCATTAAATATATTGCGCCTAAATTGGAATTTAGGCTATTTAAAAAAGCCTAACACATTTTGCAACTCCCTTCCACTGATGCAATCTGAAATCTAAACAATCAAATATTAATCCCTTATTTGCAATTATATTAAATATACTTTAATGTAGTCGTTGGGTATTTTCAAGTCAATTATATATATATTATTATCATTAGTCAATGAGTATAGCTTTATTGCAATCTCAATACGTTTAAAAATTACAAAAAAGAAATTAGTCATTCCCGTTTTGGACCCCGAATCCGGTATTGGATTCGCAGTACCCACGGATCCGGATATGGTCTTGAAAAATTAGACTCACGGATCAAGGTCCTGCTCTTGGAAACGGATTTGGATCCAGGGTCCACCTGGACTCGCTTTAGATCCGACTCATTGTCATCCCTTATAGTGACATTAAAAAATACGATAGACATACAAAAGTCTATGTGTTTGAGCATCCTCACTCAAGATCCCCTAGAACAACCTGCAAAATAAGAGAACAATATACAAAAAAATCAGCATAAACTGAGTAATACAACTCTATTCCGTAAAATAATAATTGTAAAATAATTTTTAATATAAATTGATTCGACCATTCAAATGAAGGAACATAATTTATCATCTTTTCAAAATTTTGCCGGTCACAATAATAAGACTAAAATAATTTTAAAGGAGAAATGTGAATGCTAGTAGGCCAAGACTAATCCCTGTTAATCGCCTACGTCAACAAAGGTCATCACCTTAATCGCCTACGTCAACAATACAATTTACTTTCTAGATCGTTATTATTATATTAAATTTCAACCGAAGATAATCATAATAAAATAAAAATAATATTAAGACACGGGATGAAAAGTCTCAAAAATCGTATGACAGAAGAACAGTATATTCATCACAATAACGTAATCAATTTTAGATTTTTAAATATAAAACTATATAATATAATTTATGTCAAATAGCGGATTGTAGCATAATGGACATTGAAATTACCTTGAGTAGTGTAAAAATATTAAGGGTTATGTGAACTAGTAGATCGTATTTTCTATGGCTCCTCCAAAATCTCAGTCTACAATTTTAGGTTAAAAGCGTTAAATAAATTAATTGTAATACCCTTTAAAAATAATTAACCATTTTCTTTTATGGTGTAAAAAACTTAATAGTGTATATTTTTTTTATTTGAAATAAAATTTTTAAATTGGTTGCTAAAGTCATCACTATTTGAAAAAATAGTAATAAAAAAAAGAAGGCATAAAAAATAGATTAAAAAAAGTGACATAAAGAGGTCACACATAAAGTTTAAATAATAATATCAAAAAGATTAAAATATAAATACAAAAATAAAGTAATTGATTAAAAAAAAGAACAATTGGTTTTTAAATTAAAGAAAGTAAAATGTGAGGAAGAGTTAAGTAAGACAGGAGAGATAAAGTTTAAACAAGAAAATCAAATTTACAAAATGAAGCAAGGTGTTACATAGGGAAGAAGAAAGGAAGGAGACAAGGAAGAAGAAGGGAGGCAAGGAAAAAGAAGGGATCGAATATTTTCTCTACCATGCATTCAAAGTATGTTTTCATTCATCCTCTTCTTCTTACTTAATGATTTTCTTAACAAAAAAATGAAATTAGGGTTTGACAGAACATTGAGATTTGGGGTTTTTGTTTTTTACGAAGTCTTAGAGAGGGAGGGATGAATTGTAAATTATTGATTGATTTAGGAAGGAATTTAAGAGAATAATTGATGGGGGGAATTTTGGGAGAGTTTGTGAAATTATGACTAATTGAATGGGATATTAATGGGATCACGAATTGGGAGAATTTGAAAACCTTTCATTTTAGAAGTAACTGTTGATTTAATTTTATTTTATTTTACTTTACATTGCTGAAATTATTGGGGTTTTACAAATACAAATTACAATTTGGAGGAATTTGTATTTTCCTTTGTTAATGGCTAAAAACAAACTTACACAATTACACTTAAATTAACTTGAAGATACTTTTGTGACGAAGACCGTTACCCGTAAACTTGATACTTGTTGTAGGCGTGTGCTCACTTTCCTTTTGTAATATTTTCCACACAAAGGTACTTGGGTTTAAATTTAGAAATTCACAACGGGATATAAATAATACAATCAACGCCTAGTGCAACACACTTCGCGAGTGATTTCTTTTATTATCTTGGTGTCGAGTTTTATCAACATTTAGAAGTGAACCTTGTTGATTATCATCAACAGCCTCATTGGTACTTTTATTTTGTATATTTCTTTGTTTACTCAATGATGAAAATCTATTTTCATCAAAAATTACATCTAACTTAATCATCGAATAAATCAATATGTAGTCATTTTCTTCTATTATATAACCTATAAGTTTTGCCATGAATAGTATAACCTATAAATATGCATTTTATTCCTTATTCACCGAGTTTCTTTCTTTTCTTATCGGACAATCTTACAATGGCCCTAAAACCCCAAACTCTAAGATAACTTAATTTTGGATTTCTTTTGTACAAAAGTTCATAAGGAGTCTCCTTATTTGTTATCTTGGAACCCGGTTAAGAATATGACAAGCCGTCATTATTGCTTCATCCTAAAATCCTTCAGTCAAGCTTGAGTAGGATAACATGACATTAACCATCACATGTAGAATACGGTTCTTCCTCTCTGCAACACCATTTGATTGTGGTGTGTATGAGGCGGTTGTTTCATATATATACCTATTGAACTAAAATAAGATGGATCATAATATTCACCTCCTGTATCATCTTAATCTTTTAACTTTACTACCAATTTGTATTTCTACTTCATTTTTCTAAATCTTAAAATAATTAAGAGTTTCATGTAAAAGGTATATATATATATATATATATATATATATATATATATATATATATATATATATATATATATATATATATATATATATATATATATATATATATATAACAAAACTTGGAAAATTCATGAGTAAAAGTAATGACATTTTTTATTTCCCAATGATGGTGTACTAAGAAAGTCACAAAGATCACTACGTATTAAATCCAAAATTTCAGATTATTTATGTCCAATAGTATTAAATGGTGTTCTTGTGATCTTATTTAACATGCATGTTTTGCAATTCTTGGACAATCTATAGCACATAGGAATCAAGTCATGTTTAGACATATAAGTAATTTATCAGAATTAACTTGTCTAAGTCTAACATCACACAAGTAATGTAAATCAACCTTTTCATTACTAGATGAAGTTTCAACATTATAAATAACATCTTTATTAAATTTAAAGACACTTAAACAGACTATTTACATAGATAAGCAAGTCCTACAAACAAGTTATTATTGGAGATAATACACCTATCCACTTCAAACACTAGCATGTTGCGTAATGATGTGCTCGTTTTAGAGCACATTTATCTCCTCATTTTAGTGCCAAGTCTCGCGTTTTCAATTGGATTTTGCATACTTTACGCATGATTTTACCTTGCTCTTGTCACCATGGTGTTTAAAGGTATTTTCAAGTGTTTTCAGTAGAGATTTTGAGGTATTTTCGTTGCATATGAGACTTCGACATCATAATCGAAGAAGAGACATGTGTTTTGAAGCATTCCGGAGTATTCCAAGCCATTCCCGAAGATCTCACAAAGTTCAGAGATCATTTATCACTTTATCAAAGCTGCAAAGAGCTAAAACACCACCCATTCGGGCGAATGTAGCCCAGATTCGGGCGAATGCAAGCAACTCCCCCAAAGATCAATGATCAAATCCTCTATTTTGGGCTAATTTCACCTCATTCCGTCGAATGAGGACATATTCGGGCGAATGGTCCAAGATAGGCTTTGATTGCAATTCAAACTCTCTCAAAACCCCGAATCCAACACAATCGGGCGAATGACTGTAGATTTGGGCGAATGGGACCCTAAATTCGGGCGAATGCACTTATAAAACGCGCAGTTTCATTTTCTTCACAAGTCTAATTCCCCGTAGGATCTTTAGGGCTTTTTGTTCCCTCTTTGTACATCCTATATAAAGGCTCTTTTCTGAATGTTTTAGCCATGACTTGCTTGGGGGAAACCCTCCCAACTTGTTCATCACATTTTATTGCTTTTCTTCTTCATTTCTTGCCCTAGTTTTAGATTTGTTCTTCGTTTATGTCTTCCTCTTTATTCTAGCACTTTTACTTATGTAAGTTTACATTCCTTTATTGCTTTAATGTCATTTAATGCTTTCTTTAATGCTTTCCTTTAATGTTTTCATAGTTTAGATTCATTGCTATCTTGTTCTTCATTCCATTTAATGCTTTCATATCTTTCACTTCTTTAAATGCTTTCTAAAGTAGTTTTAATGCTTTCCTTCTTTATTGTTTTGTTTATTTCTTTCAACATGTTATAGTAGTTCTTTTAGGGTATAGGTTAGAGAAACCCTAGGGTTTTGGTCTTGTGGGTTGAGGTTGATGTTGGTTGTTCATTGATATTCGATTCGAATCTTCTCCTTCCACTCCAAGTGAGACATAGGGCGATTATGGGTCGTTCGCATGGCTATAGGTCACCAACTTCCCCTCGATATCTAGAGTGTCTCGATCGATTTTTGTTCAATCTCCCTTAACCTAACCTATTTCTATTTCCAATAGACCTACCTAGGGTGGACCTAATCCCGCTTTCTTTCATTGTTTGTTCTTGTTCTCAGTATAGTTCACCCACCTTTCAACCTTCCATACATATTTCCCACACCAAAGCTTTAGTCTAACTCTCATGTCGCTGTGGTTCGACCCCCTTTTTACTGCTACACTTGTTGTAGTAGCATTGTAGGTGATTATAAATGTTGTTTGCATAGCCTGGTTCTTAGTTTTTACGACGCGCTAAAAACCGGTTATCACCTAATCGATTCAACATCAGACCCAAGACAAAATATCTACTAATTTCGGGTGCATAATAAACATCTCTCAAAAACAAGAGATTCTCTAAAATAAACAACAATTCAACTTGTCCTTTGCCTTGGAGCATGATGGGGGCATTATTTCCCATAAATAGATGCTTTCCATTAACCACCTTATGTAAGGTTTTGAACCATTTTGCAAAGTTGCAAACATGTCTTAAAGCCCCCAAATCGATCCACTAAGAAAATGTGTCATTCTTGCATAACATCAAAGTTAGTAATTATTGAAGAAAAAGTCAATGGAGAATTTTTAATCAAAATTCTATGATCACCTTGTTTCGGAGGGTCTTTGCTTATAGAAGCTTGATAACTCTTTTTCTTCTTTTGCTCGTTTTTGAAAACAAAACATTTTTTTTAACTCAAGGCTTGCCACACTCCTAACATGCTTTTCCCAGTGTTGTTGGTAGAGAACTACTTGTCTTCCACTTAAAAGATGCATTTTTTTTCACTTTTCCCCGGATGGGATGGTATGGTTTCCCTTTCGTAACCATGTTGATAATACCAATATTTGAATTTTCTTCCATTTGATTCTCTAGAATCCTTATGCTAGACTCAACAATAATATATAGTCAAAGATTGGAGAGGCATAATATATTCTCTTTTATGCTTTAAAGCATGTCTAACACCCCTTCAAGTAGGAGACAAATTTTCTATAATGCTTGAAAAAACTTCATCCAATTTTATTTCATGAGTTTTCATAATTGTTTTACTTAAAATTTGAGTGAGTAACTAATAATCTATTTTAAATTTCTGTCAATTTAGTTTTGCTTAAAATCAAACGTTAAACAAATAAAAAAGTTTGTAATGTTTTTTTTATTATGGATCTTACTTTTATATTATTAGAGTTTTGTATTTGAAATTATATGTGATATTTTAATATTATTGCCTGATTAATTATTTGTATGTCATAGTAATACAACAAAATAATATTATCGTAAATGCTTAAAACAAAGAATTCTTTAAAAAGATAAATTTGTCCAACATCAGGATAACTCCTTAAATAATATGGATTTATCCGTTACGACCAAGAACTTTGTCTTGGATAATAGGTAATTATAATATCTTCTAATTTTTCTGGTAGATCTAGTCATATAAAATTTATTAATGTTATTATTTTTTTTGTCTAAGATGATAAGTAGGATTTTAAACCTTTTTTGTTTATTTTTTAGTTTGTGCTTATTTTTTGAATATTTTAAAAATTATTTTATTTATTATATACGGCTATACACGACTATATCATATAAAATTATTTTTTAGTCTTTGCGTTTTTAATACTAATTACTACAAATTTAATAAAGAAAGAGTAAATAATTAAAAGACTATACACGACTATATTCAGGTAACATTATTAACTTTTAATCATACATTCTATTAATTTTATTGTATAATAGAAAAAACGGAGGTTTATGCCAATTGTTTTTTTTCACTGAACAATATGAGTGGAATTTTACTGATTTGTATTTTCACCCTTAACATATTTACAAATTTATGTTTTTGGAAAAACTCATATATTTATGGATGCAATAAATCACAATTATTCCTATTACATTATTGTATATAAATGCACTGTTTAAAAATTATAATGAAATTTGACTAATTTGCAGTTTTACACTTAATTACCTTATTTAATAATTTATATTTTTGGATAAACTCATATATTTGTGAATGCAATAAATCCCAATTATTCCAATTACAATCTTGTATATCAATTGACTGTTTAAAAAATTAAAATGAGAAATATATAATGTACTGTGTACAACATTATATATTGTCTAATAAAATTATGCAATTACACCACGTAGAAATTATACTACATAATAAATTACATTTATTCTAGTGTAATTGAAATTACACTATTTATAAAATTCTACCGCAAAATTACACTATGTATAAAAGTATAATACATCAATTTAGGAAATTACTTGATCATAAACTCAGTCATTTACGTTGTTAGACTACCATAATTACAATTTTGAATTTTTTGAAAAATGTGAAATATATTGGACCAGATGACAATTATAGAAACAAATAAATTTTTACAAAAAATCAGCTAACTAGAATCTGTGTGAAGGCAATCAGACCATCTTAAGTCTTAACTACCAAATATGGTTTAATGAAAATCAATCAACTATAAACATTGTGTGAATCTATGTAATGTGATTATACCTTTATAAAAATAAAAATTTATTTTTACTTTAATGGCAAAAATTACAATATAAATAGCAAAACTCCTAATCAATAACCGTGATTTTTAAATCACAACAAAAAGACAAAAAGAAAAATAATAAAATAACAAAATTAAATATGATAAATTAAAATAACAAAACTCTCACCCTATCAATTCATTCCATATAAGAGTGATTTGTTAACCTTACAAATAACTGTTATTTATTAAGACCTTCCCTATAAATAGCCTATATGATCATTCTAATTATTTGTTCATACCATTTCTCTTTTTTGTTCGACTTTAATGTTGGTGAAAAATATTTTCTAGAATAACGAAGAGTTTAAATTACATTCAAGAAATTCAGAGCGATGAGGGGACATGAAAAATTAAGGAAAGGGTCATACATATGTAAATCCTTTATTAAATTTTTAACGTATTTAAAAATCCGTGCAATTCACTGGTTTCTATCCTAGTTACTGTATAATTATAAAACCACATAACTTTTAAATGCTCTCAATATGCATTTAATAAAATATTGTTTTATAATATTAGATCAAAAAGTTTTTTAAAGTTTGGAAAAGTCTTGGGTTTGATCGTCAAATAGTCATCCCTATCAACCTACCTTCTAGTAAACAAATTTTTTTAAATAATTATAACTCAAAAACGTATTAGGATCCTCTCCATTATTTTCTTTAATATCCATGCTAGGATTTTAACACCTATTTTAAAATAAAAACTAAAATTTCAAAATTCCCTATCAAACTCTATCAAGTTATTCTAGCCTTTAGATTGAGTAATTGACCCTGAGTTTTTCTTATTTTTATCTTGGTTGGTGTGAATGATTTTGTTCCAAATTTTTTAGTATGATCATATCACTTTTACTCCTTATATTCTTCACAAAACCATCAGCTTATATTCTATGAGACTGTCTCGCCATGAGATGAGCCCAAAAAAATAGTCAATTTCTGTAACTTATCATTTCAAAATTAAAGCGATCACTTTGAGACACTAAATGTACATGTGTCAGCCTAATAGATAGGGTCCCACCATGAGTCCACCTCATTTAAAATTGAAAATTTTCATGTGGTAACCCAGAGTTTTTAGCTTTTCCACGTTGTAGACAAGTATTTTTTTTAAACTCGTGTGATATCCTTGAGCTTCTAACTTTTCAATGTGGTAGACATTAGGGGTGTTCCAAACCGGATACCGGATCAAATCCGATCCGGATATTTGGACACCTGTTTTTTAGGATACTAAAAAATGTGATCTTGTTTCGACGCGCGTTACATCGGTCATTTAAAATCCGGATACCCGGTTTTTTTCGGGTTGGAATCGGATATACGGTGTTAGTTTCTTTTACCCATGTGTTTTGTTGTCTCTTTTTTTCTTTTAGAATATTTTTTAATTTATGTAAAATTCAAATACTAACTCCCTAGAAGTACTTAGTTTAATTAGTCACAAAAGACAAACTATGGAATAAGAGATATATGACAATGAGAATAATTTAAGAATAGTCAACTTTTAACTAAAAGAATTAAAAACACAGAAAACCTAAAAGAAAAGTGTCTTTTAACTTTGCACATTATTAAAGTAAGGAGGAGTAGCAAAAGTTCTAAAAAGAGGACTATTGGCGATAGTTTTCAATTTGTCTTAATGACTAATTCATGGCAATAGTGGACAATAATAAGAAAAATTATGTTCAGCATTTAGTGTCTAATAATCCTAAGTTTATAATCACAAAGTACTACTAAAGTAGTGGGACAATATGTATTAGAATACTAGGTCCAAATGGGGTTCAAAGGAAAGGACAGAAAGAACAAATGAAAAAACGAGTCCGCAATAAAAGTCGACTCGGCTGTCATGAATTGGGCATAAAGCCGAGTCGGCTTTAGGTTCTGAAAAGTGGGTTTTGTCCAGAAGGAAAAGTCGAGTCAGATTTTCTTGGTAGGGGTAGGACCGCCAACTCAGCAGTTGCTGTTGTCTTGTGACCGTTGGCTTTTTCGGTTTTCCCTGAGTAAATGCATTGGATTTTCACAATAATTCTTATATTTCTAAGGAATATTAGGGTGAATAAAATGCTAATGAATACCATAGATTAATGGTATTGATTGATGACCATCAATTTGATCATCAATGGTGATTAATAGGACCATGACTCTTGGCTATACTCTTGTAGTATAAATAGGGGCTTGGTCTTGAGTAGAGGGCACACCTTTCCTGAATTCTATCTCTCTTATTCTCATTTGCTTGTGTTTTTTTTCAAGAGAGTAATTAACTCTTGTTTAGAGCTTCCAAATCTTATAGTTTTCTAAACACATTATTGTTAAGTTACATTAACATACCCTAAGTACTAAGGGTGTGTTGTGTTGTTTGTATCTCTTTGTGAATTTTCGAACACCAAACGCAAGTACCTTTGTGAAAGAAATATCACAAAAGGAAAGTGATCAGACGCCTACAACACGTATCAACAATGTTATTAAAATCGCGATCCAGATCGTAAAATCGCACGATTTTACGATTCCACCTGGGTCTTACGAGTTGGATCGAAAGTGAAATCGGAATCAAGTAAAATCGCCCATAGAATCAGTAAAATCGGGTGAAATCGGTAAAATCGGTTGATTTTAACGATTTTACCGATTTCATGAAAATGCCTAAAACTAGCCACATGACAATTTTTACTTTAAAAAAAACCCTAAATCTCAATTTATCTAAATCTTCATATAGCAGCGTGCAGCCTACGCCTTACCTCCAGACCTCCTTCTTCTCTCTCATTGTTTTATTATTATTGAATTTGTGTGGGATGTGTGAATGGTTTTATTGAATAAAAAAGTATAATTGTTAATTTTAATAGTATAATTGATTCATTTTTATTGATTACTCATGTTAGATTAAATAGTAGTATTATGTAGTTAAAGAGTATTTACTTATTTATTTGTGATTAAATTTGCTCATGAGTATTTTGTTAATTAGTCAAGTTTGTCAACTTTTAATTGACTTTATTAGTAGATGGTGTAATTTATATTGCATATCATGTAACAGTGAAGTCGTGAACTCATGAAGTAACTACCTTGACTTTTGTTTTATTATATTGCACAATATATATTGATAATAGATAATTTTAAGTGTTTCTTTTACATTTAAAATGTTTTGAAATAAATACAAACTTCAAAAACTACTTAAATCAGCAAAATTGGTAAAATCGGTCGATTTTACGATTCGATTTTACGATTCGATTTTAAGAGGTGCTTCCGATTCAAAGTAAAATCCCGATTTTAACAACCTTGCGTATCAAGCTTCCGGGTAACGGGTGTCGTTACAAATCAATCTTCAAGTTTTAGTATTGTTATTTGTAAGTTTTTATTTTGTCATCATCAAAGGGATATATACAAATTCCCATTTTGTAATTTGTATTTGCATTATTTAAGTCTTAATAATCTTTTGTGATATTATCTTCGGGATGGCAAATATCAAAGATTTTACATCTAACTTTGCTAAGTTGGAAAAATGTTTTGGTGTCGATTTTCGACGTTGGCAAAAAAAGATGATGTCCTCCTAACAACTTTGAGCGTCAATTACGTGATAAGTTCACCCAAACCGGAGGAGTCGGAAATGAAACTCTTGAGCAAGCAAGGAAGAAAAGTAAGTGCAAAAATGATGATTTCATTTGGCGGGGTCATATCCTCAATGGCATGCAAGATTCTCTCTTTGACTTCTACCAATACCATGAGTCCGCTAAGGAGTTATGGGATGCATTGGAGAACAAATACATGGCGAAGGATGCAAGTTCCAAAAACTTTCTTGTAAGTAATTTTAACTCTTATAGATGGTAGAAAATCGCCCCATAATTGATCAATTTCATGAGTTTCAAAGAATGCATGCCAATTCAAAATTACATAAAATTGAAATAGATGGTGTTTTTCTTGTTTCAAGCATTATAGACAAGTTGCCTCCCTCATGGAGGGATGTTAGACATGATTCAAAGCATAAAAGAGAGGAGATTACACTCTCTGATCTTGGACAACATATTGTTGTTGAGTCTAGCATAAGGATTCAAGAGAATCGGAAGGATGAAAATCCTAATGTTAGAACTATTAGAATGGTTGCGGAAGGGAGACCATCCCATTCCGAAGAGAAAAAGGAAGAAAATAGATTCTTCAAAAGGGAAGGTCGTTATCTCAAATACCGAAAATGTATGTTGGGAATGTGGTAAGCCAGGACACCGAAAGAAAAATTGCTTTGTTTTCAAGAACAAGCAAAAGAAGGCGAAGGGAATGGTCAAGCTTCTACAAGCAAAGACCCTTCCACACAAGGTAATCATGCAAGTTTGAATGAAAATTTCTCTTTGAATTTTTCTTGAATGAATACTAATTTAAGTGTTGTGCAGGATGATTCTTTGTCTTGGTAGATCGATTCGGGGGCTTCGAGACATATATGCAATTCTACAAGATGGTTCAAAACCTTTCACAAGGTGGTTGATGGGGAGCATCTCTTTATGGGAAATAACGCACCTATCATGGTCCAAGGCAAAGGACAAATTGAGCTATTAACATTATTTACTTCGGGGAATCTCTTACTTTTAGGGGATGTTTATTATGCACCCGAAATTAGTAGAAATCTTGTCTCGAGTTCGATTTTGAATCGATTGGGCTACAAATTAAATTAGTATTTGAAGCCTATAGGTGTATTATCTCTAAGAATAACTTATTTGTAGGACGTGCTTATTTATGTAATAGTTTGTTTAAATTGTCTTTAGAATTGAATAAAAACTTTATTTGTAATATTTCAAGTATGAATGATAAGGATGATTTGCATTACTTGTGGCATGTTAGATTAGGACATGTGAATTTTGATAAAATTTCTTTTATGTCCAAGCATGATTTAATTACCATGTGTGTTAAAATGTCTAAAAATTGTAAAACGTGCATGTTAAATAAGACCACAAGAACACCTTTTAAAAGTGTTGAACGGAAATCCGAAATTTTGGAATTAATTCATAGTGATCTTTGTGACTTTCATAGTATACCATCATTGGGAAATAATAAATATGTCATAACATTTATTGATGATTTTTCCAAGTTTTGTTTGTATATCTGTTACATACAAAAGATGAGGCTCTTGATCACTTTAAGAATTACAAAAAAAAAGTAGAAATACAAATTGGTAGTAAACTTAAACGATTAAACTGATAAGGAGGTGCATATTATGATCCAAGTTACTTTAATTCAATGGGCATTATAAATGAAACAACCGCCAGATACGCACCACAATCAAATGGTGTGGCGGAGAGGAAAAATCGTACTTTACAAGAGATGGTTAATTTCATGTTATCCTACTCGGGCTTGAGTGATGGATTTTGGGGTGAAGCAATGTTGACGGCTTCTCACATTCTTAACCGAGTTCCAATGAGAACAAATAAGGAGACTCCTTATGAACTTTGGTACAAAAGAAACCAAACTTAAGCTATCTAAGGTTTAGGGTTGTAGGGGCCATTGTAAGATTGCCCGGTAACAAAAGAAAGAAACTCAGTGAACGAGGGATAGAATGCCTTTTTATAGGTTATGCTATTCATAGCAAAACTTATAGGTTCTATGTTATAGAACAAAATGACTACATGTCGATTCATTCAATCATTGAGTTAACATATACAATTTTTTATGAAAATAAATTTTCGTCGTTGAGTAGACAAAGAAATCTACAAGTTTGTACCCAATGTATATGTTGATTATAATCAACAAGGTTCACCTCTAGGTGTTGATGACAATCAACAACTAGATGAACAAGAATTTGTTGATCCTATTCCCAAACGGAGTAAGAGATAACGGAAAGCTAAAAGCTTTGGACCGGACTTCCAAGTATACTTAGTTGAAGGTACTAGAAGTCAAATTTGTTAGGATCGGGATTCTACATAGGATCGTTGAGAGGGTAGAATCGAAATCGGTAGAATCGAATCGTAGGATCGTGTGATCCTACAAATATGCATTAATATGATTTGGATAATTGATTTTCAATTAAATTTGTTATTTTTTTATGTTTTAAGGTTTAAATTAAAACTCTTTTGACTTCATCTATTAAGTTTTGTGAAAAAATACCTTTAATATCATATTTACAATACGAATCAAGAAAAACTTGAATGTTAGTAATATTGATATAATTTTTTAGATATATACATATATGATACATATATATACATAATTAAAATATAGATTATATGAAATTTTTTTATGTTTGAAACTACCCTTGTAGGATCGGATCAAAAGATCGTAGGATCATAGAATCGTGTTATGATCCTACCACTCAAATCCTGGAGCTATGTAGGATCGTACGATTCTACCAACATTAAGGTTCTACCTACGATCCCGATCGGTCACCTAATTTTGGATCGTAGGATCGTAGAATCGTTGATCAGGATCGAGATTCTGATAACCATGCTAGAAGTGAAGTATCTTCTAGTGTTCCATATTTATTTAGTATGGAAGGTGATCCATTGACTTATAGCGATGCTATCGCATCACATGATAACGGTTTTTGGAAAGAGGTTTTCGAAAGAAAATGAAAATTGATAATACCATTGACAAGTTCAAGGCCCGTTTAGTGGCACGAGGCTTTAGACAAAAGCTTGGTATTGATCATTTCGATACATATGCACCAGTTGCAAGAATAACTAATATTTGGTTATAGGTAGCTTTAGCTACGGTCTATCATCTAGAAATACATCAAATTGATGTTAAAACTGCATTTTTATATGGGGAATTAGATGAGGAGATTTATATGAAAAAACCGGAAGGATTTGTTTTGAAAGGAAAAGAGCAAAAGGTGTGCAAACTTGTTAATCCTTATATGGACTTAAACAAGCACCTAAGCAATCGCATCAAAAATTTGATGAAAATGATTTTTATCTTTGGATTCAAATTGAATCAAGCCGATAAGTGCGTTTATAGCAAGTTTGATAGCCATGGTAATGGAGTTATCATTTGTCTATATGTCGATGACATGCTCATCTTTGGTACTAGTTTCGTACAAGTTCAAGAGACGAAAGACTTTTTGTCGAGATTTTTTCAGATGAAGAATATGGGGGAGGTCGATGTGATCTTAGGTATTAAGATCATGAGGCAAGGTAACCGAATTAAGCTAAGTCAATCTCACTATGTTGAGAAGATACTTAAGCGGTTTAGTATGCTTCATAAAGCATCTGTCTCTACTCCCGTGGAATCAGGTATGAAATTTGCCAAACATACCAGTGAACCAATTTCTCAATTGGAGTATTTAAAGGTCATAGGATCTTTGATGTATGCTATGACTTGTAGACATAGCTTAGTAGATTTATAAGCAACTCGGGTCCCCATCATTGGATGGCAATAAGGAGAATATTAAGATACTTGTTGCGTACCATGGATTATGGTATTACTTAAAGTAGTGAACCACCTATTTTAGAAGATTATTCCAATGCGATTTGGATCAGTAATGAAGAGGATAATTCTTCTACAAGTGGTTGGGTGTTTATTTATGGGGGAAGTGCTATTTCGTTGTCTTCTAAGAAACAAACATGTATAGCTGATTCTACTATGTCAGCTGAGTTCATAGCTCTTGTTTCAGCGTCTAGTGAAGCGGAGTGGTTGAGGAATCTCATGTTTGAGATACCTTTGTTACCTAAGCCAATATCAAAGGTGGCGATTAATGCAGATTGCATGACGGCTTTAGGTAGGGCTTATAGTCAAGTGTATAATGGTAAGTCTCGTCATATTGCTCTTAGACACAACCTAATGCAAGGACTTATCACTAATGGGGTCATAACTTTTGACTATGTGAACACTAAATTCAATGTGGTGGATTCGTTTATGAAAGCCATGAGGAGGGATTCAATTGAACAAGCGTCAATTGCAATCGAATTATGTCAATAAAAATTATTTGGAAAAGCCCAATTCACGCATGAGTAACTTCGTGTCTTGAATTCAATGTGTTAAAGTCCTTTTCATTTTTGTAAGCAACAAGCTCTGATGACCCATCGTCGCTTTGGACCGTGTTGAACGAGGTAGTCGTCCATTGAAAGTTCTCAAGATCAAGAGTAGAAGAGCTCTTGGTGTTGTATGCGGATTACGGGGATATGTTTTATACGTATTGAGAACCTACCTATATAAGTTTGAAGTGTGACCGCTTCAAGTAGTCAAGATTGGCATACGAACTATGATAAACTTATGAATAAGATACGAACACGGCCTTATAATGTGTCAGGTTAATGACTTTGTGTTATTGGTTTTGTGTGTACTTCATCCTCAAGTGGTTGGAAGAGTCATTTGTTTCAAATCCATATGGATATCAATTCTGGCTCAATTACTTGTGAAGTGTGTTGTACTAGGCGTTAATTCAATCATAAGGGATATTAGCATTGATCCATCAATTGGATTGTAAGTTTTGTTTTGTAAATGAGAGGCTTATTATCCCCTGAATGGGGGAGGATTGTTGAACATTTAGTGTCTAATAATCCTGAGTTTATAATCACAAAGTACTACTAAAGTAGTGGGACAATATGTATTAAATTATTAAGTCCAAAAAGGGTTCAAAGGAAAGGACAAAAAGAACAAATCAAAAATCGAGTCAGTTGTCTAAGCCGACTCGGCTGTCATGAATTTGGTCCTAAACCCGAGTCGGCTTTAGGTTTTGGAAAGTGGGTTTTTTCTTGAAGGAAAAGGCGAGTCAAATAAATTATCCGGTTTTCGAAACTAGATACCGAATAATTGGAATCGGGTATTTCAAAGCGAGTTTTTATGAACACCCCTAGTAGACAAAAGACCAAGGTTTTGGTTTAATTAAGTATTTATTTCGACTAGATTTTGAAATATGTGGTCAATTAAGGTGATCGTGACGTTTGTTTTTTGAAAAATTGTCATTACTTTAAGTAAAAATAGCGTAAAGTTAACAAAAAAAAAACTTCTTTTTTGTCTATCACTTAGAAAAGTTGGAAGAACAAGGTTATCACGTCAAATAAAAAAACATTTCTCTACCACATGAAAAAACCAAAATTTCAGAGTTACCACATGGAATTCCTTTAGGTTGCGTTTGGGAACGTCCATTTCATTTTGAATTGTAGATTTCAATTATGGATTCATTAATTAAGAATTTGAGAATGACAAGGTTTGAGAAGTCATTCTCAAATTCTCATTTTTGACCACTTTTATAACCATAGTGGATTTGACTCAAATCCAAATTTTAAAATTTTTGATTTGCCAAACAATAAATTTGAGCCAATTTCAAAATTACAAATGAAATATTTGTTCCCAAACATGACATTAAAGACTTATGCAAATTTAATTACTTTTATCCACGATCAATAAAATGCTGAAAGGTATTTATTTGGGTCATTAGGTTGATTTCAAGTTAGGTGTTTTGAATCGGTTTAAAATCAAGTTTTGTATCCATGTTGTTTTTTATATGATTGTAAATCACGTTTAAAGTCGAGTCGAATCGGGTTCAGTTACAAGGTCGACAAATTTCGGGTCCCTGTGCTTATTTTGAGCTCCTCTGGCTGAGCACTAATTGTTGTGAGAGACCTTCTCTAATGGGACGACCCATCATATTTTTTTAAAGCTTAAAAAAAGAAATAATATGGTGTAACTGCACGCTTACTCGGTCGGATTTTAGGATAACTTTAGTGGACATTTAGGATACGTCAAGTAGGGGTTTACAAAATATTAAGTAGGTGAATTAGCGTGCTGAACTTATTAAGTAGGTTTATTAAATTGCTTGGTTCTTATACATCTTAAACACCTACTTATTATACCTTAAAACACTTATTTGACAAACCTCAAACAACTACTTGACATACCTCAAGTTACATACTCAAGCCCACACTAAATATACCCCAAACACATACTTAACAACTACAAATACGTATTTGGTATACCCATTAATACCTACTTGGTATATCTCAAATCTCTTGTAATAGTCCGAGTTAAAATGAACAGGATATTCACTTGTAAATATGAATTCCGAGTTACATGTCAGACATTTTTGTTAAACCGGATTCTAGGACCGACGACGTTCTAGTGACAAAGAAATGAATGAACGACAACAATAATAAATAAGTCAGCGGATGTCTTAAAAGTTTACATCTCGAGAACCTTTTGGCCTCATCAAACCAATTATTGTCTATAACGTAAAAGTACTTGCGATTGAAAAACAAACTAACGTTCATTAGACATATAACAATAATCAAGTGTATTGGATTGCTCAACTACGGGTTCTAATGTCTAATTCTCACTCGTGCAATTCCACCAATAATAAATCTGCTAGTTGTCGAATGACAACATCATTGCACATTCCAATAAACATAAATAAGTACACGTCAGAGATTTCATAAAGTGCATTATATAGGTTACATACAAGCAATGAGTTCATCCTAGCATGCAAAGGCTCTAACATTTTAAATTCATATTTGACTTTTCAATTTCCCAACTCATGTCGTTGCCCGTCCTGTTCGGGTCGCCAGAGTGTTAAAAATTTGAAGGAATACAGATGGGAGAGCTAATCCCAAGGCAAACTCCGACCTTAGACGTCGCCTGTACTTTTCGGGTCATCTAAGGTAAAGTATGCATACCCCCATGGTGACCGTAATGATCCACAACTGCCATGGGAACGAATAATAATAATTCCAAATCCAACGTAACAACCCCATAGAGGTAATAAACACAATCATCCTTAATTTCCAAGTTAAACTACTTTCAGATTATTTGAGGTGTCTAAGCCTTAAGGGATATACAACATCACATCATAGAATGAATACAACATTACTTTACGTAACCAATTACCAAAAGTATTGTCTAAGCGTGTACCTTAGTAGTACGACAATCCAACACAATCACTTCAACGCTGCGTTCGAAAGGCATCAATTACATTGGGTACCAAATTTCATAATTTTTAACGTCCATTTACTATTTTTAATTGATTTTAGCATTTAAGCGACTTTTAATTGAATCGGCGGTGAAACAATGAACGAAACACACCCGAATCATAAAGGCATAAGGCACACTTCCCGAGACAGAAATATTTTGTCCGAAATTATTATTTTTTTCTAAAATTAATTATTTTTATCTCATTACTTAATTCAACGGATTTCAACCACGGTTCAAAAACCGTAACACAACAACATAACTTATCACCCTTTTACCAAAATTATTAAATCGACCAAAATTATAAATAATTTTATAAAAATCAGAAAATATATAAATGTAACTCCATTTTCATATATCTCACTTTAAAACTCATTTTTCATACTAACATATATACATATCAACCAAAATTCTTAAAAGTCAAACACATCTAACTTTTATCAGTGATGATTATCAATCTTAAATCATATAAACAATTAACCTTATTTTCTAAATCAACCCATCACGCATTTTCTTTTAAATTTCTACTCATGAAACAAAATACCTATATATAAATTAGTGATATATAAACATATATACATAATCTTATCATCATATAAAATCATGAAACAAAATATAAAGAGTACTTCTAATAACATGTTTTCATCACTAATCAAATTTTTTTCTATGTAATTCTAATAAAAGACTTACCAATCAAAGATTAAAATGTTTGATTAGGACACTTGAACACCCGAAACCATGCCTTAAATTTGTTTTTTTCTCTTTTTCTCTCTTTGTTTGAATAGAATGGAGGAAATATAGCAAAAATTGTGATTTTGGTTCTAAATTAGGCATCCATATGAAAGGTTTAAGGCATGATTCAGAAATGAATTAAGTCATTAGCTTAAATGTCCCCATGAGTGGCATTAAGAGGATGAGTTACATCAACCTTTTAGAAACCAACCAACCCTTCCTTTCCCCAAAGTAACTTTTTTTAATAATAATAATTTGATTAAATTGTTCAATTAATTTGTAAGACGATAAAAACTGTTACGGGATAAACTTTTTACGCAATGAAACACGTGCACTACGAAAACTTATACGATGAAGAAGTAAAATGTACGTCTTTATATATTTTAATCGACTAAAATGTATTAAATAATTATTTATTTATATGGTATGCAAATTAAAATATACGTGTTTATATATTTTAATCGAGTACAATATATTAAATAATTATTTATTTATATGGTATATTAACATGGTGTTACATCCCTATTTGACATATCTTAAACACCTACTGAGTATACTCTATATACTTAATTGGTTTATCCCAAATACCTACTTGGGATATTTCAAACACCTATTTGACAACCCCAAACACCTACTTGGAGGTTCTCTTCGTCTGATCTGATTGGATCTGATCTGAATTTACTAAGGTCTGATCTAATCTGATCTAGTCTGATTGAGTCTGATCTGGTCTGGTCTAATCTGGTCTGATTTGATCTGGGCTGGTCTGATCTGATCTGATCTTATATGATCTTATTTGTTTTTATAAAGTTGTTATTATTATTATTATTATTATTATTATTATTATTATTATTATTATTATTATTATTATTATTATTATTATTATTATTATTATTATTATTATTATTTTATTATTATTATAACTGATGTTTCATATCATAGAAAAAGATTCTACAAGAAGTTGGTAGGGAGCCTAGCGACAAGCTGAGCACCCACACCCTTTTGAATACAAAACGCTAGCCTATGAAAGATATAGGGCTTAGATTTGCGTCTTCACCTAATTCTCCAAAAGTGGAGAAAGCGAATGGGATGAATTTATAGTTGTTCTCCTCACACTTTGCCGTGTATTTGTTTCTCTTTCTTTCCGTGGCCTTGGCTAAAGAAGCACCAGGAGCCCATGAGGAGACCCCTGTACCAGCAAAAGGCGAGCTTTCGGTCACATCTACACAAGCATCTTTTCCATGAGACCAATTGAACAAGAGAAGATTCGCTGGCCTAAGGTCTTTCCCCGCCTCTGACAAAAACCCTAAAGGTGCCTCCTTGCGGGCGGAAACCCCAGCTTTGCAACAAATATTATTATTATTATTATTATTATTATTATTATTATTATTATTATTATTATTATTATTATTATTATTATTATTATTGCTATTATTATTATGATTATTATTATTATTATTATTATTATTATTATTATTATTATTATTATTATTATTATCTAATTGAAAAATAATTAATGAATGTTAATATTATTTAAATAATTAATTAAATAATTGATTAATAATAGTGTCATTAATATTATTATAATTTTAAATAATCATTTATATATTATTATTAATTAATTTATTTATTAATTACTCTCTTCGTTCTTTTAAGTTTGTCCACATTACTATAACGGGTAGTTTCATAAGTTTGTCCTATTTAGAATACTTTCCTATTTTGGAAAGTTTTTATCCCTCACATATTCTCTTTATCCCTCATATAATCCCACTATACCCATTAAGATACCCTCGTTGAAACCGCCCCCATTATTACCTCTCTTATTTTTTGTGTCTCTCTGATTTCACTCTTGCTCTCTCTCTCTCTCTCTCTCTCTCTCTCTCTCTTCTCAGACGCCATTTTCATGGAATCTTTGAAGCTTTACCCCCTGCTCTTACCCTATTTCGGTTTAATTTTTTTGGACTAAAATATAGATCTGCTTTTTCTCTACAATTTGAGGTAAGTTTCGTGAATTTTGGCACATGTCTTAAAAAAACGTCCCCTGTTCTTCATCCACCATTGATATTTTCTAGGTTTACTTATGGAGAAGAAAACCTCTTCAAATTCTTCAACAATGCCCAGTTATTTATATGATGGGCTTTGTGAATATGGTGAATTGTGTTCTTGTTCCATGCATGACCTGTCACACTCTTACTCGAATGAGATTTTAAGATGGTCTAAGAAAGAACTTGAGGCCTATTAAAAGGTACTTGAAGAAGATGTTTGTTAGAAGTTGCGTGAAAATAGTTCTTCTCCTCCTACTTGGTGTTACCTTAATAGGAAAGATCCACCTCTGAATATTGTTAAATTCGTGTATGAATCTCCAATAAAATCGACTCCTTCAAGTCCTCCTGTTGAAGAAGGTGAAAATTTAGTTGTTCCTGATACTCCAGAAGAAGTGCTTTCTGCTAGGGCTAAACAAAACCCTAAAAAACGTCGTCGATGATTGTAAGACGAACTTTTCTAAGTTTATGTTTAATTTTTTTTTTCATAGCTGAGGATGAACGAAATTGGGATTTAGATTGCATTTTGATATTTTGGGTGATTTCTAGATTTGTGTGTTGTTGGAAAATTTTGGGTTTTTTTTTATGATGATGATGTTTGTTTTGATCCAATATGTTTGGAATAGGGTATCTACCCCCAGAAGCAGGTTCATAGCCTGGTTGGCTTTCAACAACCGACTGAAAACAAAACATCCCTTACTGCTTGCTGGGATAATCGAGACTGACACATGCCCGATCTGCGATTTGGAGAGCGAAACAGAGGACCACCTCTTCTTCCGATGCCACTTTAGTAAGTGTAGCTTATCTAAAGGAGTGGTATGCGACCAACAATAAAATTGAGACTTTGGACGATATCCTAAGGAGGAACCAAATGGGGCGCCACAAAAGGAAGCAGTTTGAGGCCACTATCTGCAACCTCATCTATGCAATATGGAGCACCAGAAACGAAGCTGTGTGGAGCCAAA
This sequence comes from Amaranthus hypochondriacus, assembly GCA_000753965.2. Taxonomy (NCBI): domain Eukaryota; kingdom Viridiplantae; phylum Streptophyta; class Magnoliopsida; order Caryophyllales; family Amaranthaceae; genus Amaranthus; species Amaranthus hypochondriacus. The sequence continues at coordinate 12,027,079 of CM025930.1, read as the reverse complement.
AGGTTCCAATGATTAAACAGGTAGTAGACAGCATCAAAGAAGCCTTGGATACCAGATTCAAATTTATAGTGTCCTTGAGAACTGATTCAGAGTAAAGCTCAACTCCTGTCGCTTGTTGCTGTTTTGTATTCTCGGTTTGTCTTCAGCTCTTCTTCCGGTGATGCCTTTCGGATAGCTGCTGTTTTTTAGGCCTTAACCTTTGTGCACTGATGTTTAGATGTATATAGGCCAGTTTATAGACTCTTTTGCTCTTTTGTCTTGTCAAGTTGCGCATGTCCTCCTGACATAGATAGTTTCCATCTGGCTTTGCCTTATGTATAGCTTTTTGAGGTTTCTTGCTTTCCTCCTCTACACATGAAGAGTGACACTTAGAAACCTTTCCTAGAAGGTGGGCTTTGTGTTTATACTATTGCACCCATGGGGAGATTAGCTGGAATCCTAGGGGTCTCGGTACCCTTGTATCCCGTTTTTTGATTGGGTAATATAAAAATCTTTTCCTCAAAAAAAATAAAAATAATAATAATAAGTAATCATGATTGAATTTGATCTGATATGATCTAGTCTAGTCTAATCTTGTCTAGTCTAGTCTGATCTAATCTGATCTGAACTTTTCTGATCTGATCTGAATTGATTTGATTTGGTTTGATCTAATTTGATCTGATTTGATTCCAATAAGAATAAGTAATAAGTTCAAAAAATAAGTTGAAGAGAACATGTTCTTGATCTAACCTCAAATACATGTTTGGTATATCTCAAACCCTTACTTGATATTCCTTAAACCTTAATGATATACCTCAAATGCCTACCTTATATCAATCAAATCCCTACTTGTCATACCTTAAATCCCTACCATAGTAATGTTTAAAAGATAATCAAAATTTTATTAAATTAATCATTTATTGTGTGCATGGCCTTTTGAGAGCTATATCTTAAAGATATCGTCTCTCAAACAGTTATTAGTTGCTGAAATAGAGGAGTAACCAAAAAGGTCACCAAGGAAATATTCGAATAAGATTGTTGAAGTAAATTGTGACTTAAGTGCACAATCAAGTCTATGAATTAGTATGTGTGTGCATAGAGATGGAATCCTATGGGTGAGTTATGTGTGACTTAAAGTGTGTTTGTTTTTATTTTTGTTTATTTCCTTCAAATGCTTGTGTTTATTTTTGCTTTGTTTATTTCCTTCAAATGTTGTTAATTTCATTGAAAATATAATTGGTTCATCAAGGTACTTCATACCTTTCGATCTTGGTGATATTAGAGTTTGAGTATTCAACTTAGACTCTAATCTAGCTCCCATTTCAAAGATCTAGGAAAAATTACCCAAATAATCAAATCTTTTACTGATTTCCTTATAATAATCAACAATTTTAATTAACCATGAATAATCCAAATTTTAAGATCAATAACCCGAGAACATTGTTGTCCAAACGGTGACCGATTCTTACAGCTTAATTGCTACAAAAAAAGAATACATAAGTAAATATTGAATTGAAAAATATAAAAAAAATTAAAAGTTAAAATTAATAAAATAAACCTAAATTAATTGATTTCTTTTTAGATTTTTTAAAGTTTTCTATTTTTTATATTTTAATATTATATTTATTTTTTATGTAAAATGACTTGTTATATAGATAAGAATTTACCTTAGTGTTTACCTCATTTTGATTGATATTATGTTGAAATTATTCCATGAAAATCAGTAAAAAAGTAGATTATTGTGAATTTGTGATTAATTTTTTGAGTGAGATTTATTTTGGGGTTGGATCCAATATTCGATAGTTGGTAGGGACTTTTGGGTTTTGGCACAATACACCTCTCTCCCTTCTCCCTTCTCTAAACCCTCACAAATCCCTTCTTTTTTCCTCCTCTGACCTTTTCTTATCCACCCATCAATGGCGGCCTTCACCATTCCAGGCGCCATCACCACTCCTCCATTATCCTCACCTTCTCAATTATCTTCTCTCTTCTCCAAATCCCACCATTCTTTTCACCTTTCTAACAATACCCATCTCTCCAAATCCGCTTCCATTCACTCTTTTTCTCCCCTCTCATGAATCCACAAAAAACCCTAATCAATCTTTCCGGAATTCTCTTACATCCTCTTGCCTTCAACCAATTCTTTCTCATCCAATCACCAAAACCCTAATCATATCTTCCCCAATTGGACTCCTCATTTTCTTCAATGGTGGAAACGGAGGTTTCAACAATGGAGGAAATGGTGGTGGTGGTGGTGGTGGTAGCGGTGGTAATGGAGATTCATGGTGGTCACGTTTGCTTACACCAACAGCCTTAGCAGAAGATGATAACGATAATGGTTCTGACAAATGGGATCCTCATGGATTACCAGCTAATATTGTAGTCCAGCTTAATAAATTAAGCGGGTTTAAGAAATATAAGGTTTCTGATATTCTTTTCTTTGATCAAAGAACTAAAACTACTGTTGGTACTGAAGATTCATTCTTTGAAATGGTTTCTTTGAGACCTGGTGGAGTTTATACTAAAGCACAGCTTCAAAAAGAGCTTGAAACTTTAGTTACTTGTGGAATGTTTGAGAAGGTTGATTTAGAAGGGAAAACTAATCCTGACGGTACTATCAAAGTTTCTATTAATTTCTTCGAAAGTACCTGGCAAGCTGCTGAGAAATTCAGGTTTTATTTTGGGATCATTTTTGTGTTTTCAATTAATTGTTACTCTAAGTGTTATACTTTTTGTGTTGTTGTTTTTGGGTCATTTATTGGAATGTATATGCTCAATTTGTTATGATTGGAATGTATATGGACTATAACATAGATTGGTTAGTGTATACAAGTGGTGATTTATTTTTGTGTTGGTGTCTTTTTGTAGTTGGATTTTGCCATTATCGGCTGGTCTGTGATGAAATATTTTGAAAAATATTGATGCTCATCACAAGTCAATTTGTTAATTGATTATTACTTCAAGTATTATACTTTATGTGTTATTAGTTTTGGGTGATTGGAATATACATGCTCAATTTATTTTTGTTGAACTTTTTGTGTTGGTGGTTTTGGGTTGTTGAAATTTTTCATAATTGGTAGGGTAGGTCAGTGTTTGCACATTTTGAGTAAATGTTGTTACTTATTACAAGTTGAGTAATTTTTTGATTATTACTTCAAGTATTGTACTTTTTGTGGTGTTCTTCGGTCATTGGAATCATATGCTCAATTTGTTATTTTTGGAATGTTTATAGTTACTTTCAGTTTCTGTCAAAGTGCATCCCATGATAAGTTGCTTGGAAAGTAGCATCCCTGGATAAGTATTGTACTCTGTTAGTGATTTTGGGTAATTGGGATTTATCATAATTGATATGTCATTGATGAAACATTTTGAGAAAATATCGATACTTAAGTTTTGAGTAAATTGTTTTTGAGAAAGTTGTCGATCTAATGATAGTGGAAGCAGTGACATGGATGTTTAGTTTTATGTAATTGAGTAGATGCATCAATGTGGTTGTTGTTTTTTTATAAATGAACTTTTTTGTATATGAACTCTAGGTTTATATGCTGTATGCTATGTATTTTAAAATTTTCACTGTGTTCTTCCTGATATGCAAATCAATATGGTAGTTCCGTGCTAGAAGTATTTCAAATTTTTTTTGAGGTCGTGCAAAATAATATGTGCTAAAATTGAAATTGGTATGTTTTTGTGTATTTGTGTTCAGGTGCATCAATGTGGGTTTGATGCCACAGACAAAGCCCGTTGAGATGGATCCTGATATGACTGAAAAGGAGAAGCTGGATTATTTTATCAGTCAGGAGAAGGATTATAGGAGGAGGATTGATAAAGCACGTCCGTGTCTTTTGCCACCTGCACTTTACCGAGATGTGAGGAAGATTTTGATGGACAAGGGTTTGGTATCTGCCAGGTTGCTGCAACAAATCAGGGATACAGTTCAGAAATGGTACCATGACGAGGGGTATGCATGTGCTCAAGTGGTTAATTTTGGGAATTTGAATACAAATGAAGTTGTATGTGAGGTAGTGGAAGGAGATATTACCCAGTTGTTGATCCAGTTTCAGGATAAACTTGGGAATGTGGTAGAAGGGAATACACAGTTTCCTGTCGTCTGGAGGGAGCTGCCTAAGCAGGTAAAACTCATTTTAGAGCTGTTTAGACATTGTTATAATTGTGCTCATATTTTTTTTTTAAAAAAAATTGTGGCTATCGTTGAGATTGCGGTTATGGTCATAGTATCACAGACGTGGCACCTTGTGGTGTTATGACTCCTTTTGCAGATTGCAATCTGGATTGTTCACTTAAAAAATATTTTAACATAGTAATTTAAGTTTATATAATATGTATTCCAATTAAAGCTTTTAATAGCCCTTTCTAAACCTAATACACTTAAAAAAGATAGTAATGAGTTATTTGTTAGAACTTAGAACAACTACTTATATGGTTGGTATTCCATGACTACAAATCAGAGGCTACATAACGTGTTTTGCGGTTTAGTAAGCTTAAATCCATTATGAAGTGCTCGTGTGACGTAAGGACCTCATTTTTATTCATCAGTATACCTCCTTGTCCCCACACTCAAAACTATGTGTTGAGAAGAGTTCATGTTTCCTTATTTCCTTGTGATCATAAATCAACAACAACATTGCTTTACCCAATGCTTTTAAGTGGCTTCCACTTGGGATAAGGTTTGGGGGGACTCAATATACACAACCTTACCGCCCTTGTTAGTGATAACAATATCGAAGAAGTTGTTTTCGATTGATCCTTGGCAGCAAACACTATATGCAACTTCACATAAATACTAAGTGCACATGATTTAATGATCCTTTTTACTCTATTCCAGTGTCACATGATTCGGTGGTTTTACCCACGAATCACGATTCGGTTCGATCGACCCGAATCGGGGTTCGTTCGCCGATTGAATCGCCTTGATGAGCGAATCAGGTCGTCGACGACAATGTTCACGTTTGCAAAGATAGAAACTTCCTCAAACTTTAAAATTTCAACCCCAAAGAAAGAGAAAAGAAAACTGTAAAAATTGAAGAGAAGATAGGACAGAAAACAAAGAGAGAGAAAACTTACATGAGGGCTGAAGGCAAGAACTCAGGAAGGCTCTATGTTCACCCGCCCTTCTCTAGGGTTTTTCTTTTTTAAGGGTTTGCACTTTACTCTTGTCCTTCTAATTTAGAGTGACTATGCAGTAGTTTTTTTTAAAAGCCTCATATAATCAGTGGGCCAGGCCCCTTTTAAGCACTTTCTTTTTTTATTATTTACTTTCTTTCATTCAATGTTATTTGGTTAGTGGGCTAGACCCATTTTAACTTTTCTTTTTCTATTATTTAATGTCACATTATTTTTTTTACAATCACATTATTTTATTTACACAAATTTTTATAAGAGATGGTCTCTGACGGTCTATTTGAGAGACCATCTCTAATTGGATTGACCCATTAGGGAAAATCTAAAGTAAATTAAATTATTGTCATGACTACTTATATTTATTACAATTAAATTAAACAATACCTAAAGATCAAACCAAACAACCTAAGCGAACGAACAAAAATATGTCAACTAGCGAATCGTGAATCCGAATTCGTACAACGAATCAAACCGAATCACGAATCATGTGACATTGCTCTATTCCATTATAATTTAACAATTGTTTATATCAATTGCACTATTGTTGTTTCCTAATTTCTAGATTAAAATTTGAAAATGATCATTAGAGGCATACAAAGAAAATATAAACCAAGACTTATAATTGATAAGATTTGCATATTCTTAGTTTCAACTTTTTTGAGCAATATAATTGGAAATATATAAGAATGTTGAAACATAGCAAAAGAAAATCTTTATCATTGTATAAGATATATGGGTGATTATGTTTCACTAGTAGATTTATACTTTTGTTTTAGGATCTTGAGATGTGATCATAGGAATTTGTTTTACCTAGTTGGTTACTCAAACCTACCCTTCTGGCAATAAGTAATGAGTTAGGCAAATTATTTATTCATGTAGCCGACCCATTGGTGAGAATCCAATGGTCTGATAACCTAAGGGTTCCTCTGCATGGTTTTCCACAAAGGGTGAGGGCGATGGACAATAGGACATTGTTGTTGTATTCGATGGAATAGGGTTTAACAATTAAGAGTTTGGACCAATATTACTAGGATAATGAAAACGGTTGTAAGTGCACTTCACTAGTTTTCAAATTGAGGTGGGATTGAAAAGCTTTGGATCAAGATTTTTGGGATGTGGAATATTGTATTCTAAACAATTTGGGGTCTATTAGGGTATCTATTGTTACTTGGAAAAAAATTAATAAAAAAAGAAAATAGAATTAAACAAATTTCAATAGAACATTATATATATATAAAAAATTTCTATTTAAAATAATAAATTTATGTCTGAAAAAAATATTTATTTAATAAAGACATGTAGAGTAAAATAAAAGAAAACATATCCTCTAGATCCAATTGTTCATGATAAGTTGTGAAGTCGGACAAGTTCACGAAACTTCAGTCTACACTCCACACTATCGCTCCTCTTTTCCAAAATCTAAGCTCAACACACGTCAAGACTCGAGATCTAAAAGCTCTAAAAATTTCTCTTCTTTTTCTATTCTTCACTTCTTCCTTGAGAAAACCAAAATCCCATTTCCAAATTTTAAAATTCCTGCCCTCATTTTCTTCCCTTTTTTTTGCATTGTTTTCTTATCTTCGCCTTTGCCATGTATCCAAGAAAATTGCTAATTAACAACAAAGAAAGATTGGCTTATCAAAATGGATTTGATGGGCTTACTCATGCTTCCTCACCTTATCAAAATGTTAAAAAGAAGCATGGAAAAATTGCAAATTACAGTTGGAGCATTAATAGAGATTCATGCTTCCTCACCTTATTGGGTCACTCAATTTTTAATGCCAAATGTTTACTAGTAAGTTTGTTGAATATCTTTGTTGGTTTAGTGTTTTCTTCTATGATTTCTCTACACTATATTCTAATTATATTCTTGCTCAAAAATCTTTTTTCCATGCTTCTTTTTAACATTATGTCGACAAAAAAAAAGGACTTGAGTTGTGTATGTCATCGACTTTGGTCGCGTCTCACATGTGATATTGAATGATAGGTAATGTGGATCTATGCCCAAATCTTTGATTCCATGTTTTTGGACTATGGCAAATTAACATCTTTTCTTGCTCGACGTTCTAGTTACTTTTTGTTCCATTATCCTAATGCCATTAAGCTCCCACGTAAGCGTGGTTTAAGAGGTCGGAGGTTCACAATCTTACCCTTATAAGACAAGAGGTCGTTTCTGATTACCCTTGTAAACACCGTTGGAAACTTCACATAACTAAGACGTGCGAATGATCTAATGAGTCATTTTACTGTAGTCTATTTAATCCAAAACAAAAAACTATAATTCTTTACCTACTATCGAGATGGAGCACTTTCTTGTTTCATGAGCTATATAAATTTTATGATCAATGTAGTGACTAAAGACAAATCTTCTGTAGAAGAAATAGCTTATGATGCTTCACTATTTCATAATTATGTTATGAGGTTATGATAACTGTTGTGTGCCTTGCTGTTTGTTCTTTGCTGGCTCAAGTTCAAGTTATCTGAGAACTAACTGGACATGCTGTTTCTTTGATGTGATATTATGTTCAATAAACATAACTTTTAAGTGTGTTGTAATATAGTAATTTTATGTTTTACTAAAGCTAATCAATTTGATGTGGTGTCTGTTTTGTAGCTTAGAGTGGGTCATGTCTTTAATATAGAAGCAGGCAAGCAAGCTTTGAGAAATATAAACTCTCTGGGATTGTTTTCAAATATTGAAGTGAATCCTCGCCCAGACGAAAAGAATGAAGGAGGAATTATTGTTGAAATTAAGCTTAAGGAACTTGATCAAAAGTCAGCTGAAGTAAGTACAGAGTGGAGTATCGTTCCTGGTCGTCAGGGCCGTCCTACACTAGTAAGTTTCATTTTTGTTTCCAACAAACACTCACTATAATAGTATGCATTATGATCTTACTAAACTTCTTTTGTAAAAACTGTGATTTGTTAGGCCTCCATCCAGCCAGGCGGAACTGTCTCTTTTGAACACAGAAACATCAAGGGTCTTAATAGATCATTTCTTGGTTCAGTAACCACCAGTAACTTCCTTAATCCGCAGGTAATTTTACTTTTGACATCTGATCTCTTAAGGCTATCTTATTCATAAGGATTAAAGATTCAGGGCTACCTTTTCTCGTGCTTGGATGAAGGTAGCTTGATGAATAGGCATAGGATAAATTAGCTTGTGTCCTTTCTCTCTTTTGTCTTATGCTCTTTAATGCCTAGATTTACTAATCTGTGTGCGGTGATTGTTTTTGATCATTATTGTTAAACTGTCATAAGAGATCAGTATTTTTGTTAGGAAAGATGTCAAGGCCATTTTTTATGCCACTTCCTGGTGATATGATTCTTCTGATTTTAACTACTAGCTGATTTTCAGGATGATCTTGCTTTCAAGTTTGAATATGTGCATCCGTATATTGATGGTGTATATAATCCTCGTAATCGAACTTTCAAAGCAAGCTGCTTCAATAGCAGAAAGTTGAGTCCAGTGTTTACAGGTGGCCCAGGACTGGATGAAGTTCCTCCTATTTGGGTTGATAGATCTGGTTTGAAAGCAAATATTACTGAGGTTGATGCATCTTTTCTTTTCATGTTGACTTAGTTGGCCTTATTGAAATTGTCTCTTCTGCTCATATTTGTGATAAAACGATGTTGCTTTTGTAGAATTTCACAAGGCAAAGTAAGTTTACTTATGGGCTTGTATGTGAAGAGATTACAACACGGGATGAAAGCAGCCATATTGCCACTACTGGCCAAAGGATATTACCAAATGGTGGAATTAGTGCTGATGGGCCTCCAACAACTTTAAGTGATACTGGTGTTGATCGTATGGTGTTTGCACAGGCAAATATTACACGAGATAATACAAAGTTTGTAAATGGAGCTATAGTTGGTGACAGAAATGTGTTTCAGGTAAATCCTTTTTCCATTCTTGATTGTTTTTCCCAAAGTACTGTGTTTTTCTCCATTTCCCGATTCTTGAGCTTAGCTGATTCATGCTATCAATGCACTTTCTGACAATATAGTTTTGAAAGTGATTAGATATAGTGCCATCACTGATCTCCTTATAGTGATGAGTAATGATTGGCTTGTCAAGAGCCAACATTGCTGCCACCTAAACTAGAAAATTCTTACTAAAGCATATACTTGGACGAAAGCTCCTCCCAAGAAAAAAAGAACAAGGGGGGGAAACATGTCCTTGTTTGGATATTCTTATCATTTGTTTGCTTTTTTTGCGTTTGGTGAACTGCTATAATGATCTACGAATATAGACAATTCAACTTGAGTAGGCTTCCGTTTTTCATTTTCCAATTTTATGTTTCTGTTGATTCAAGGGGCCCTTTATGTTTGCTGGTTAAGAAAATGCTTTGAACCCAACTTCAGCCAAGAAGGATATCTTATCCACCCACAACCCCCCCCCCCCCCCCCCTCCCAAAACACATTTTTACTAGCCCCCATTACTACAAGCAACCCAGAAATAGCATTGAATTAACGTACCATTGACCACCACCATTATAATTATGCACATAGTCCACGATAGCATGGGTTTCCTCGCTTTAGTTTTTAATTTTCATCTTTCAAGTTCCTAATCAACCATTTGGTGGTCCAATTTGACAATCATAACATAAGTTTCATAGTTTAGAGTCACTACAACAATTATGTCAAATTCTTAATTTTACAGTGTGGATTGCACCATAAACAAATAAATTGAATTGAAAATTTGTTGCTAATGAAGTTTATAGTTTATACTTTATGTGACTTTATCTAATACTAGTATACCCTATTTCAATGACAATCTACATATTTATCCTGCTCCATTCATTCCTTTTTGTATGTTCAATTTTTCACTGTTATTCTTCACTCATGCTGTTCAATGCTCTAACGTTTTTAACTTCTAAGCTCTTCAATGCTCTAACGTTTCCTTATGGTTTTTTCTACATGACCAAACCAACATGAACAATTTTCTCTCATTTCGTCTTCATTATATGTGACTCAAAGATTTTTTCCAATGTTATACTTATAACTTTATCATTAAGAGTATGCCCACTTATCCATCTTAAGATATGCATCCAAACTGCCCTCATTTTTTACAATAACCACTTCTAAAACACTGTTGAATGACACTGTGATAGAAATTTAACCTATAACCTTAGTGCCACTGTTCCAGCTTGCACCCGCACTTAATCCTATGCATAACATTTTCATCTATTCTAGAAAATTAAGCTAAGATACTTGAAACACTCACTTAGGATTTTAGAACTCTTTTACATTGATTTTTACATCTATTCGATGATCATTCATGCCAAACCTGCATTTCACATATTTAGTCGCTTCGACCTTGTATAAAACTTAAACCCTTAATGTTGGTAATTAAATTGGGAACTTACTTACAATTGGGAGTTAGTAACAAGTGTTTTGGGGCATGGAATAAAAATAAGGCCATTACGTTACTTAGTGGTGTTTTATAATAGATTGTGAGCTTTTCAAATGTATGTAGACTGATTCAAAATTATCGGGTAATTGCCAATGTAAGTTGCTATCCAATCATATTAGCCTATTATCTTTTTGTAATTTGAATTAGGTTCTAAAAGGTCTATTATAAGCTTTAATTTACGTATATTTTCTAGAAAACAATTCATAAATTATGACGTGGCGCTTCTACGACATTGCAATCATTTTCGCTATCACAATGACATCTTCAATATTTTTCCTATGGTTTAAAGAATCACCCCTTTTTCATGAAGCTTCTACAATAGCCTCTAGATTTACCTATTGTTTCACTCTCTCGTAGCTGTTGATTTTCCTTGTGAGATGAATGTTATGGTATGCTTCCCCCGCAGACATACATCCTAGGTTTCGGCCCATCATTAGATTCT
>CM025930.1:11902610-11990057 GCA_000753965.2 Amaranthus hypochondriacus | reverse complement strand
TCCAGCTGAAAGAAATCTTTTCTTAATGCAGTGCACCATTTAACCCTTAGGTTGTACAGTCTATCAAACCATCTATAGTAAGCTTGATTCCTTTTTAGTTTGAATTTATCAGCCATGTTATCCTAACATTCTTGGATTTTAGCTGGACTGCTACACCCCATTAAGCATTTGTTAAAAGCATCTTTGAAGCTTGCATCTGACTTCAATGCTCCATAGTATGATATTGCATTTTTCAATATGTTCCATAAGCATAGCATATGCCTTAAGAAAGGATAGACCTACAAGAGATATTCAACAGTAAGTGTTAAAAGGTAAACTACAATTGCTAATGTTTAAATTGAATATTGTAAGATAATAATTATATAAGAATACCTCTTTTACTACATCCCCCTAAATTTTGAAATTTTTCTTCATTAAAAAATCTCACCAAAAGAGTGCCAGAAGCTTTGTTATCAATAGTATGTCTTTTGGCATTAATTCAAAAGAATTTATTCTTTTTTGAATAAACCAATTATGATCTATTCAACGTACTATTACACATATAAGGTTTTAAATGTGGGGGAGTAGACCAAATATCAATTGTTATGCTAACCCTACCCTTAAAAGATTTCAACATTTCTAGCGCATAGCGCTTTGATTCATATAATTTTATTGTGCGTTGTTCAAGAGTATTCGGTTGCAAATTTTCTCTAGTGTAATATTCGCATGCCTTACATTCAGCATGGTTAAATGGCAACTCATCACAAATTACATATTTAGAAAATTCATGAATCATTTCATTACGATTATACTCCCTCCGTTTCTTTTTTATTGTCCACTTTCTTTATTTGATTAATTCACTCAAATTGTCCACTTTCTATTTTTGGCAAAGTTTTTTTTACCGTTCGCACAAGTAAAGACCATAATACCCCCACTTATATTATTTAAAATACCTCAATTACCACCTTTACAGTTATTATAATCACTTAAATACCTCAACTACCACCTTTATAATTATTATAATCAGTTAAAATGCTCCAACTAGCACTTTCTTAATATGCGTGCCCAACCCAAAGTGGACAATAAAAAAGAACCGTTGGGAGTATTTAAAAGGCATACCTCCGTCGGGGATGTCCATTGTCCATTGTCGGCTTCCACTTGTTGTCCCGCTGTCGCTTGCTGCATGAGTTTCTTTAGTGATTCCATGCTTTTTTGCCAAATATTTATTGAAAGATCCCGTACCACCACCTAGCACGTATTCACAAAACACAATGAAAGAATTTTTAATACATTCTTGATTTACAAATTATATAAATATCATGTATAAAAACTTAAAAAGTATTTACCTCTGCTGAAATTGTATGAAACTAAGGATTTCACCCCTTGACTTCCGCAAATTTGACAAATGCACAAGAAAACATCTGGATTGTCGATTGGTTGTTTTGTAAAATACGACCACACATGTAAAACAACTCTACCATTAGGAGATGTCATTGTCGGAAAAAGTTGTCTTACCGGTTCATCTTCATCTAAATTTAAACATAAAGACATACTCAAATACCACAATACATAAATAAATATAATTGACAATTTAATCAATTTGAACAATAAAATTATAAAACAAACCTATACTTTGGAAATTGACTCGTTTACTACGAGCTTGTTTTTGTTGTTGTTGTTGTTGTTGTTGTTGTTGTTGTTGTACTTCTAATGATCACGTTGATGATTGTCGAGATCTAAGCATCCCAATAGGGGTCGTTGGTTCCTCTTCTTCTTCTTCTTCTCTTTCCACTTCTTCTGCATAATCGTGTAGTTTTTGGTCGTACCCTTCTGGATAATTTGGTTGATAATTACTAACCGAAGGTGTTGTTGATACCGACGGAGTTGAAGTGGCCTTTCTTTAGGAGCTAGAGTCTCTCAATGATTTTGCCACTTTAGTAACATTTTTAGAGACTTTTTTCAAAAAAGAAGAAGTGATAATATTGAAATAATAATGTAATTAAGAAATAATTAAAAGACTAATTATGTAATTAAGAAAATAATTTTGTAATTAAGTAATTAAGTAGAAATAATAAGTAGAAAGAGTATGAGAAGAGATGAATTGTGAATGAAAATGATTGAAAGTGTGGAGTATTTATAAAAAAATCCCCAACGGCTAGTTAACGACTAATAACGGCTAGTTTTTTGACCGGTTCCAAATAACTGTTGGGATGGCTGAAAAGCACGATTTCGGTTCCAAGGAACCGTTGGGCCAGGTGAACCGTTTCGGTCCGGTTCCCGGTTCCGGGGAGGTTCCTTGGAACCGTTGGTTTTTTCCAGTTCTGACGGTTTTTTCCGGTGGTTTCATGGTTCCTCGATTCAGAACCTGTTGTGAATGGTTCCGGTTTCAAGCAGTTCGGCACCGATTCGGTTCCGAGTAACCTGCTCCGTGGCCATCATTAACAACGATTTTATTTGAATTATTGAAACCCAATGCATAGCTCAATAGGGCCCGACATTGATGCGTGAGACAATGTTTTTCCCTTAACGTGTAATTTGAAAATTATTTTTATCCGGAACTTAGTTTAGGATATACTTCCTCCGTTCCAATATACTTGCAACATTTGATTTTTTATGCGGTCCAATGCACTAATTCAATTCTTAATATTTATAATTATGTATAATAAAAACTTATAAAAATTTGATATTAAAAATCTTTGCATCGAGACGAATCAAACAACATCTCACTTGACTATGTTTTAACTTATACGTTACGAATTAATCACAAATTAAGGAAGAAAAGTGAATAGTGCTTATTTTTCTAATGTTGCGACTATATTGGAACGGAGGAAGTATTTTTAAATAAAAAAAGCTTATTTTATTTCAGTTTTGCAAAAATACTAGAATAGGCCAACTAGGATGTGTTTCCTCTTTTCCCCATCTTCTAGCTTCACCAAAAAATAATACCTCCTTCCTCTTTCATGTGTCAAAACCTAAGTTAAGAAGATCTTTAAATGAATCATGGCTATTTCTACAACATCATCTCTATTTTCTCTATCAACACCTCTTGTTCACAGTACAAACATCTTATATTCCTCCCAAAAGTTTAGAACTGTCTTCAATCAGTATCATTATCATACCAACAACATATCATCCTATCAACCACTCATTTCAATTCTCACCTTATCCAAACTAAAACCCATTGATTTTCACCATTACCCATCTCAAAAATTCAATCTTTATACTAAAAATCCCAGAAATTTGAGGATTTCAGCTACTTCTTCTGAAGATGCTGCTGTAATTCCAGCTGAAACTGCCCAGCAAATTGTGGATAATGCTGCGACTTCTGGAAATGATATCACTTCTACTGTCATTTCAGTCCTTTTGTTCATCGCTTTTGTTGCCCTTTCTGTTCTCACAATTGGGGTAATTTCATTTCTTGCTAAATTCAGTAAAACAACATTTCATTACCCGGATAACACTGAAAAACTAGGGTTTGGCCTTCGGTCGTACACAATCTTATCCTTGTTAGTTATTAACAAATGTTTTCCGATTGACCCTTATAGCAAAGATTCTATTTTTATGCCATTTTAATACAGTCTATAGTCTAATGATGTTTTGCTGTAATGGTGTGAACAGGTTGTATATATTGCAGTGACAGATTTTCTGCAGAAAAGAGAGAAAGAGAAGTTTGAGAAAGAAGAAGAAGCTAAAAAGAAGAAAAGTGGGAAGAAGGTTAAAGTAAGATCTAGATCAGGTCCTAGAGGTTTTGGTCAGAAGGTTGTAGAAGAAGATGATTAGAAAATTTTTTGGGAATTTGAAGTATTGTTCATTGCTAGTCATTTACTGTTCTCAAAACTTGGTAAATTAGTTGGGTTTTTTTTATAAAAAAAAAAGAAAAAAAAAGGAAGAATAAACCCTCCTAATGTTCATGATCTGATGATTAGAACAGTAAACTAGATGTGAAGATAGATCTTACAATTACATGGGTAATACTTGTATAGTGTTTGTCTTTGTTGGGCTGAACACACTCAATCTAATCTAATTGCATTTCCATTTTCTACACACTTGGTTGTTGCAACAAAATAAAAGAATTTCGATTTTTGATATCCTTTGTAAAGTAGCTCCAAGTAATTTTACCTTTGCCCTTAGTTTGCTATCAGTATACCTATTGGTATGCTGACAGCAAACTAAAGGTAATGGTTAGTTTATTAAAAACAAATTCAAAGTTGAGATTATTCACAATAGATGGATGAAAGACTGAATTATTAATATCAATTTTTCGATCTATTCAAGCAATCAATTGCTTGGGTTGATAAATCAGTCTTCACAATCCATATATGATAAATGAATCACACTAACAGCAGTTTGCTCGAATGCATTCCAAAATGGAGTATTATTTTCAAAGAGACAGTGGAAACTGTATGTTGCAACCTCTTTTCACAATGGAAAACTGTAATCTTTTGTTCTCTGAGATCATTTCTTCACAGTAAAACACAAAAAGATCCGCAAAAAAAACGCGTTTACTATCGCTCAAAAATTGAAGTGAGAATTTATGTACGTGATAAAACAAATTTAAAAGAACAGAGAGCATAAATATAAGTACAGAAGAGGTAGATGAACAAGATTGTAGTTTTTCCTTCTTTCTTTTCTTAATTTTGTGGGAAATAGATAAAAACAAGAATCCAAAGATACCATACAAAAGAAAATCGGAGCTTCCTAGGACATCAACAGATCTCGACATGACCAAATTTGTACAGTCACGAAACGATTTTGACTAGAGAAAAAGCCTACCCTTCACCATCATATCTTTTTTACAGCCCTGTATGCTCATACAAGTATTTTCTAATAAAAAAACTCTGCAGGAGCACAAACATTATATATATTCCACATCTGCAGCATAGCTCTTTTCATTCTATGTATAGCCTTAAAACTACGAAATGTACAATTTTCCCAAGTACAAAAGCAACAACCTTTTATTCCTGGGCTCCCTAACCTAGTCCTTCTCGAAAGGACTGGCGGAGCAATAACTCTAGATCTTAAACGAAAATTTTAAAAGCTGGAAAAAGATGAAGCGTACTGGCTTCTGTCAGCTGTACAAACTCTGATTTCCTATCCCACCTATGCAGGCTGTGGAGTCTGCCCAGCAATTCTCCTTTCTGCAAACAAACGGACGGCAATTTGCAACTTCAGAACATCACAGTGAAATACACGCGTCGCTAATATCATCGCTAGTATGTTGTAACCATCTAGTTGCACTATATATGGTCAAACCTGGGTCAGTCTACAAGGTTGGAGCAAAAACAAGGTGTGCAGGCCTACGTTCATCTTAATATAGGGCTGCAAGCCTAGCCCGAAAATCATACATGCCCAACCACATCAGTCAGCAGCCGCTAACCAATATCTCACGAGTAAATGTTGACAAAATAATAGAACAATCGGCAAACTCTTTAATAATGTTTTTAGAAGAAAAGGTTGATATAAATAATAAAAAAAATAGTTAAAAAAAGGTAAAGAAAAGATGCAAACTGTGCATAGAATTCCAGAGAGAAAATGTAATATGAAAATGGACACT
The DNA here is from genome assembly GCA_000753965.2 of Amaranthus hypochondriacus. Lineage (NCBI taxonomy): Eukaryota > Viridiplantae > Streptophyta > Magnoliopsida > Caryophyllales > Amaranthaceae > Amaranthus > Amaranthus hypochondriacus. The sequence continues at coordinate 11,984,524 of CM025930.1, read as the reverse complement.
GAATTAATACCTCCTGCAGCAACAAGCTTTTCCACACGTGCAACAATATGTTTCCCATAAGTGTATTTCTTCAATGCATTTAAATGAACCTTAATACGGGACAAAATGTGCTCTCTTTGCTGATCACTGCAAGTTTCCAACACCTTCTGTACGACATAATTAGCAAACTGGTCCTTCATCATCGCCTAAAATAACAAATAAGAAAAATCTTCAGAAATATTATACATGCACGACTGTTGCAAAGCGAATTTACAAGTAAAGGTATCCTCCTATTTATAGGAAAATGACACCAATTTGCAAACAAACTAATGTTTACATCAAAGAGTTGCCAAGTAGAAATCAAGCAGTGAGGCGCATAAAAGCACAATTTAAGATATGATGTGTTCCACAATCCACATTATAATGAAAGGAGAGACCAATACTAATTTGACAAACCTGAAGAGGCTCATTTTCATCAGTAGTGCCAAGCATCTCATTTACCAGAATTTCTCGTTCTTCTGCATTACCAAAACACAGGCATTTTTCAACAACATTGGAAGCAAACTTCTGCTGGCTCATTTGAACTATCTTCCCGGCCAACTCCCTGATAATTTGTGTCCGCTCATGTGGCTTCCCATGTTCCAGGACATGCTGGTCACAGAAGTTACAAGCGATTCTCCATGTTAGAGAAGAGTTCCATTCAAAAAAATGAATGATCAACTAAACATCAAATGGTTTGGAACACATAACTCTAGAAAAGGTACCACAATTACAAACCACAAACAACAAATGCAACTGCACCCTACACGCCTATCCCTTTGTTCGCCATTTCCTCTTTCATTATTTTCAGCGACTGACTCAACATTTCAAACACGCATCCAAATTTAAACAGGCTAAAGAGTAAAAAACCCACAACTAGTCTTGCTAAAAACAAGCAAAAATAGGCATCAAATAGCAGGAATTACAAGCTTTATTTACAAAAAGGTTTCCAAAATGGCTCTCTAACATTGAACATAGCTCAAAGAAATGGTTATGATTTTGAGAATTTAAACCTGAGAACAGTCAAGCACACCAAGTACAGATAAATTGTGATGATGACGCACCTGAACGACATAATTTCCATACTGATCCTGTGCCAGCATACTAACTGAACCCAGAATCTCATCCATAACTTTGCACTGAGTCTGTGGGTCTTTGCAGTGCTCCAGAACTCTCTATAACCAGCAAAAAAAAATTAGGGATATAAAGTTAATTCATAATACTAAATCAAGCATGTGCAATGACTACAGCAACCAGCCAATTAACCTGAATCACACGACATCCATAAGGATGAGTTGAGAGAGTAACAACTTGATCAAAGAATGATTCAACTATAAACTGAATATGCTCTTCAGGGACACATTCAATGCATTTCTGAATGACATGGTTCCCATTTTGATCACGTACACATCGCATTATACTACCATCAAGCTCTTGAACCATTTTGATCTTCTGATCCAGATCAACTACTTCAATAGCCTGTCAGCACAAACAGATTAGAAAAAAATACCAATTACACAATTCTCCAGAAACACATTAGACAAACAAGTCGTAGTGAAGCAAGTGCCAAGGAACATACTTTAGAAAAGTGAAATCTTAGAAAGTAATCCCTCAGTTTTTCATTCTTCCACCTTTCTATTTTGAAGCGTTAGTTTTTTTTTGGTTGATACTCCACTTTTTGAATACATCTTCTAGTTTACTAAAGCAAAAATATTGCTCTCTTTATGATTCCTCCCACAATTTAAAGAAACAGTGAAACAATAAAAAAGGGAATGCACTACAGCTTCATAAGAACCAAAATGCAGCAATTGCAACTACGACTATGACTCATGCCTTAGACACAGAAAAATAAACAATTAAAAGAAGCAATATCATTACAAGAAACAGATTCTATACCTTAACACTAAAATACAATAAAGGGAATAAAGCACAACTCAGTGACAGGTACCAAGTCATTCGAAAATTTAAAATAAATAAATGATCAAGGAATATCTCGCCTAGAATACCTTTTGGATAACACGACAGCCGTACATTTGCAGGCTAAGGTTCAACACATGACCATCAAGCTTGCTAGCAAGTTCTCTTCTTTGAGTATCCAACCCATGCTCAAAAAACTGGCAGAAAGATCAAATTATACACATTAACACAGAGAAAATAGTCCTAAAGATATTAATAATCAATCAGTTCGGACAAAAAAGGCCAGAATAAGAAAAGTAGCCATTACCTTCTGAATTACGTAATTCCCAAATACATCAGTCATTAGTGCAAGAGCTCGAGGTATAATTTCTTCAAAAACAATAATTTTCTCTTCTTTTGTAGCAGTTTCAAGTTTTTGTTGGATGAAACGACTCCCATACTGATCCCCACTGTTTAAACAGGACAATATATTAGAAATCAAAACCAGGAACTTACACCCAAAGGACAACTCAATTACATACCTGAACTCAAAAACGTGGCCGGCAATTTCCGACAGCTCAAAACATTTTGTCTTATTACTTTTGAACTCCTCCAACAATGACGATCCGAAATTGCCATCCATATGCCAGGGTCCCATGACACCACCCCCCAAGTTTCTTATTGAAGAAGGGTAACGCATGTTTAACTCATTGTGCCTCAATGGGCTACCTGGCCCACCAGGTGAATTTGGAATCACAGGACTCGTCAATGGACTTCCAGCATATCCCATGCCAACCCCCAAATGCATGATTCCCATAGTAACCATGATTAGAACCACTGGATTTGTTTCCCAATGAAGCACCAAATTGTGATTTGTGGGGTGACAATCCCATATAAGCCTTTTGGATCATCTCCATATAGTAATTCTCATGAGAAGGGTCATTCAAAGCAGCCGTCTGTGCATACTCAGCTGATCTAAGATACTGAAGATACATTGCATCAGTTAGAGAAGGCTGCAGAGCATTTCCTGAAATTTGATTTGCAAACCGACCAGATTCTGGAGAAGGTATTAAATTCTGTCCAGAAGGTAAACCGCCTGCCAGAACTCTTGAATCAAGCCCATGGACTCCCATAGCTGAAGCAGCAACATTTTCCAGCAATGGAGGCAAATTGAAGTTATTAAGCTGGCTTCCCATCATAGATGGCACAGTTGAGTTCAAGGAAAATCCACCCAAGCCATAATTTGCATAAGATGCACTAGTTCCATCTAAATGGGTATAATTAGGGGACAAACCAGTTCCATTCATAGAGGATGGAGACATTCCCTTAGAATATGGAACACCAGAGCTAAAACCCGATTTTGGACGCTCAGCCTGGGGGCTCCTCAGATCAGAGCCACCCATATTGCTTCTAGCAGCTGAATGAGCAGCAGAAGGCATATGCAAATGACTTGATTCAGACTTCTTCATATATGAATGTTGCTTAACGTGTTCATGACCACTAGGCATATTAAATAAGTAGTTATGGGGATCAGAACTGTCTTGCTCAATCTGTGATGGCAAATGATCTCCATTGTCAAGATTACCATTTGTCTTGAGATTCATGCCCGATAAAGCAGCCACCAGATCAGAAGAATCGTTCTTTCCCGAAGAGAGTCCATTGAATGAGTTTGGACCAGCCGCACTCTTTTTTGCTGCTCCTGCCCTGCCTTCACCAATAGGAGTAGGGCAAGGACTCGGAGCCCTAGCAATATGTTGAGGATCAGGTGTAGTGCTTCTTGACAAAGATGAACCCAATGCAGCAGCATAGGAATACGAAGCAGGTGAGGCAACATTCTGGGAGGCAGAAGAACCCTGAATATTCGAACCTTCTCGCCGCAACATAGCTAGTTCAGCTTCAGCTGACGCCATTGTATCAACACTTTCATCAAAAGCGTTGCGGCTGGCAGGCCGAGAGGGATGTCTTGAGGGAGGATTAGAACGACCTAGATCATTCTGTCATGATAAAATTGAAAAATTAATAAACAAACAAGTTAGCTTTTAAATTAGGCATGAGGAAACTAAAAGATAACCAAGAATAATAACTTAAACATAGGAGTTATAGAAGGCATTGATATCTAAAGATCATGAACAATTTAACTACCTACTAAACAAACTGAAAACTGTAAAGCACAAAGGAGTGACTAGCTAATAGCAAATACTGAACCAAAAGCTTAGTTCCAGTGCAACTCTGTTCAATAAAGTAACAATCAGCTACCAACAACATAAATAAAGTTTGCTACAGTTCACACTTTAATCGAAGTGCAAGCACGGAACTCACAAAAAGAACCTCTTAATATTAAGACAACTAAGAAGATCAAAGCATAAACTGATCATCCAAAACACACACTGAAATAAAACATCATGTCTGACGCCAACTACAAAGAGATAGTGAAGCCCCAATAAATGAAAGAAGTGCAATAAACAAGAATCAAACACAACACATAAACAGCAACATATTACCTGAAAAATTTCAGCCAGACTCTTCTGCTTAGCGCCAAGTCCAATACCCGGCAGGCCAGGCAGTCCATCCTTACCCCAATCAGCTGAACCCTGAACCTTGTCCGGCTCAACCTCCCTCTCATCTTTCTTCGAACTAAACCCCGGAGGCATCAAATAAGGAGACCTACCAGGTCCATTCTCAGCCTTAGTCCCTTTCCTCTTATCCCCAATTCCGCCTAACACAGAGCTCCCACCTTGCAACCTTTGTGCAAACCTCCAATCCTCCTTCGACAAAAGTGGCGGAGGCAATCTAGGATTCAAGTTTACATTCGAATAATAATACGACAAATAAGCAGGATCAGACCTTAGGTCCTCCTCAGACATTGCACCATTGCCATTATTCTTACTCTTGGCAAATTCAGTAAAAGCATCAGTGTTCCCAAAAAGCCCCCCTACAGCGCTCAACGACCCCTCCACAGTCGGAGGGGCTGAACCACTCCTGTAAATATTAAGCTCGCGCTCGCGATCATCGGCTGGCTCTTGCTGGCGCCTCTGCTCACGGAGCAACTTCTCTAATTCATCCGCAAAAGACCCCTCATTTTCTCCACCTATCATTTGTCTCCTTCCCATTTCAGATAACATTGTCACACACTAAAACACAGTAAACCCTGAAATTAAACCAAACCCACAAACCCTAGATACCCTGATACCCCTATATCATATCAAAGCTCAAAATTTTCTAAAACCCTTATATCATATGAAAGCCCAAAACTTTCAAAAACCCCTATATCATATCAAAGCTTAAAGCTTTAATATAAATTATTTACACCTAAAGAAGCTTTAATACAGCTATTCAAATTCCATGAACAACGAAAAAACATAAAAGTAAGTTATTACTATAATTGATCAAGAACCAATCTTTTTAATTTAATTTTAACTACAACGTTAATTAAAATATCAACAAAGGAGATGGGCGATAGAAATGATTATCTGGGTTTGATGATCGGATGATGATCAAGCAACAGCAAACTCCATTTCTCGAGATTTCTCTTACATTTAATCAAAACCCATCTCAGCAATAAATCAAAATTTTCTTTAACAGAAAGAAATTTTTTTGGAATTTAGGACAGAGAAAATTAGGGTCTAGAAGATCGGAGATGAATTATTCAACGGTTGAGATCAATTCCGGCGGCTATTTATCAAAAGGGTTTCTTTTGTTCTTACCATCAAGTTCCCTTCTTATTGCAAGAACCTTTGTTTAGGGTTTTTGTAATGTTGATTTGTGGACTTTTTTTTTGTGTGAGACTTAAAAAATAAAATAAAATTAGAGGTGAGAGAAAATGAGTTTCATCAAACTGAAAAAATAAGGTTTACCTCATTACCTGACTTGCTTTATGATAATAACTTTTTTTTTCGAGGTAATAGCGTTTTTTTTTTATGAGTTGGTGTTGGGCGAAAACGTCTCAAATTGGGATAATAGTAGGCCGACTCAATTCGCGTCTTACATGTTATTTTTTTTTTGGGCATTTTTCAATTTTAATCTTAAAGGTATTAATTTTAACCTTATAAGGTATCAATTTCAACAAAAAGTAAACTTTAAACAGACGATTTAACATAAAAATTTCAACTTGACCTATTTGTGATCAATTGTGGCGTTAAACTGATCAATTTCTACATTTGAAGTATTGGCAAAACAGTTTCAATATACCAATGATCTTAAGCATGCACAGTTGTAGTTTTAACTCGGGTTTCACGAATAGCGGTGGCATAGAAGTCCCTAGCACTCCTTTAACACATCAATAAAGTGATACACATAAAAAATTTCGTCCAATGAGCTGTCAAAAAGATTTTTAAAATGGCCAATTCAGGGGTTGGCTCCATAAACGATGTATAGATCCTATAAGAATATGTAGTAACTTCTCGGTTATTTAAAATTGTAGTAACTATGGTTTAAACCTCCATCAAGAAATACTTAGAGGTACCCAGACGAATTAGTTGGTTTTGCGGTATGAATAAAACAATAGTGAGAAATTGTATCACTAAAATTGTGAAACAGAACCAGATATTAGGTAGAAATTGATAACTTTAACGTCAAAATTGATCACTGTTAGGTTCAAATTGAAATTTTTACTTTAATTGGTATGTTTAATTACTACTTTACGTTTGAAATTGATACCTTTAAGGTCAAAATTGATACCTTTAAGGTCCAAATTGAAAAATGCCCAGAAAATAAAAGAACAAAAACGGAAATCTGGAGGGCAAAGCGCGCGCGTGTAATACACGCGCCTAACAATGGGTCGGCCCAGATCTCATCTTAGCACAGGACGGTCTCGTCCAAGTTTTGTGTTTTTTTATAGCTGGTCTGTTCAATTGGCGCGTGTATCAATCTCACATGCTTTGTCTTGTTTTTTTTTCATTCTCTGATAATTTTTCAATTTTAATCTTAAAAGTATCAGTTTTGACCTTAAAAGGTATCAATTTCAATTAAAAGTAAACTTTAAACAGATTAATTAACATAAAAAAAATTCAATTTTTGACCTATTTGTAATCAATTTTGACGTTAAACTGATCAATTTCTACCTAAATATATATGATTCTCTTTCACAATATGAAACGAAGTTAATAAAATGGTATTATCATTCTATGGATAAATTTAAAACAACAAATGAATGGTCAATAACACTATTAATAATAGTGTTAAAACATTGTACAATACAAGTATTTTTATTCAATGCAACATGATGGTTCTAATGGAACATAAGAGTATTTGTACTCTTTAATGATCGATCAATAACACTGATATTACTCTTTCATCAACACGTTTATATATATATATATATATATATATATATATATATATATTATATATATATATATATATATATATATATATATATATATATATAGTATATATATATATATATATATATATATATATTATATATATATATATATATATGTATATATATATATAATATTATATATATATGTATATATATATATGTATATATATATATATATATATATATATATATATATATATATAATATATATACATATATATATATATATACATAATACATATATATATATACATATAACATATATATTATATATATACATATATATATATATATATATATATATATATATATATATTATATATATATATATATATATATATATGGGAAAAGTGTCAAAAAGTACCTAATAAAAATTTTTTTTTTCAAAAAAGTACCTAATAAAAAATATTTTCAAAAAAATACCTAACAAAAATTTTTCTTTTCAAAAGAGTAACAACTAACGGCTGGGGTTAAGTTTTCCGTTATCTTTTTTTGTCCATCTTTAAAAAGTACCTAATAAAAATTTTCTTTTCAAAAAAGTACCTAATAAAAATTTTCTTTTCAAAAAAGTACAAAGAACACAACATAATTATCCAATACAAGCACAATATAATATATAACTCTAAAAACATCATGCATAAACAAGTTCACACATCACCCAATACAAACACAACATAAGAACATCATCCAACACAAACCTAGAGTACCAAGTAACTGTTAGTGTTAGTTGACCGTTTATTAAAAAAAAATTTATTAGGTACTTTTTGACACTTTTTCATTATTATTATTATTATTATTATTATTATTATTATTATTATTATTATTATTATTATTATTATTATTATTATTGTATATTGGATGATGTGTGAACTTTTTATGGATAATGTTTTTAGAGTTATATATTATATTGTGTTTGTATTGGATAATTATGTTGTGTTCTTGGTACTTTTTTGAAAAGAAAATTTTTATTAGGTACTTTTTTGAAAAGAAATTTTTTATTAGGTACTTTTTAAAGATGGACAAAAAAAGATAACGGAAAACTTAACCCCAGCCGTTAGTTGGTACTCTTTTGAAAAGAAAAATTTTTGTTAGGTATTTTTTTGAAAATATTTTTTATTAGGTACTTTTTTGAAAAAAAAAATTTTATTAGGTACTTTTTGACACTTTTCCCTATATATATATATATATATATATATATATATATATAAATTGAATATGTTAATAGTTAAATTATGCCACATAAATTGACAATTGATATTTTATGCTAAATCAATTTTGAAATTATAAGCTCCAATTATCGTTTTCAAAATAAGTATTTCAATGTCTATGAAGATATTTGTATAGGTTTTAGTTCAAATTAAATATGTTAATTGTTAAATTATGACATATAATTTGACACTGATGTTGTATAATCTAACTCAATTTTAAACTTCTAATATTCAATTATCGTTTTAAAAATAAGTATTCAAATTGTATAGATATATTGTATGGTATTTAGTTCAAATTTAATAGTTTAATAGTTTTAACACTATTATTGATAGTTTAATTGATCATTCATTTGTTGTTTGAAATTCATCCATAGAATGATAGAATAATACCATTTTATATAACTTCGTTCTAAAATTGTGAAACAGAAACATATTTAGATAGAAATTGATCAGTTTAACGTCAAAATTGATCACTTATTGGTTCAAATTGAAATTTTTTTTTTACTTTAATTGATATGTTTAAGTATTACTTTACCTTGAAATTGATATCTTTAAGGTCAAAATTAATATCGTAAAGATCAAAATTGAAATAATGCCTAGAAAATGGAAAAAACAAAGGAAAACGCGTGATGTTGTTACACGCGTGAATTGGACCGACTAACTCTTGGTCTCAATTTGAAACGGTCTCAGTCAAGTTTTGGTGTTTTTTTATAGTGGTAGTAGATATTAGTAGGTGTACATTATTATTATTATTATTATTATTATTATTTTATTTATTATTTTTTTTTTGGCAAATAAAGATTTTTTTCATTCACCAGAAAAAACATAATACACCAAGGCAATAAAACTCAGTTTTTCTTATTTGCATCATTGTGGAAACGAAGCCCACTTTCTATGAAGGGTTTCCCCGTCCCATTCTTCATGTGCATACGAGAAAAACGAGGCCTAAGACACGCCAACAAAAAAGGTCAGCAATAATCTAGAGCTATACAATGTAAACTATATTCGATACAACAGAAAAAAGATCTAAAAACTAGCATTGTGGAACTGGTAGACAAAACACAGCAGCAATCTCAGTTGTACAAAAAGCAAGTACTGTAGGTATGGCAGCAGCTAGTATTCAGCGCTCCTCAAGACAACCACTGTATAGCTACATAGCTCAAAGCACCCCTCAGCAGGTTAGGAGCAATTTAAGAGTAGCAACCAACTCAAAGCATCATATGTGCGGCCAGAGATGACCAGCATTCAAAGAACCTCAGCATATCACAATCAAACAACTAACAAACCAGGCCCAACCAGCATAACATTCAGCATATCACATTCCAATAGCGAGCAAACCAGACACAGTCAGCATATCACAATCAAAACACGAATCTAGAAGCACCATCAGGCCAGGCCAGCATGTCACTATTATAACACCTAAGCCCCCACTGACCAAAGACATAAACAAGCAGAGATTGAACTAAACCAACAACAACATGATTTGTGCACATCCTACAGCAGCTGTGAAACATAAAATGAGGCTCCAGCATCTCAAAAGGCAACATATAACTTCCAGATACTCAAAGCTCGAAGCAAGACAACACCAAAGGTAGAATCAGCAGGGTCTCTAGGATGAACAGGAACATAAAACCCACCCAGCAACAGAATGTTAAAGCAACAAATGGTCAGCATATATAGGTGCAACATTATTATTATTATTATGAAAAATATAAACCCAAACTCTACCATCTTTGAATTTGGGGAAATAATATGATTTCGATAAAAAATGGTAGATTTGAGGTTTATATTTTGGGGAAAAATGTTCAAACTGATGACATTTAAAATGGTAAAATCGCATAAATATGCATACAACAGCGATAAAGCTTCATAATTAACGTTTGCTAACATTTTTATTTGCAAAAAGGTCATGATGGAACATTTACGTAAACCTCAGGGTTACCGCATGGATTTTTTAAAAGTTTTGGTTACCACGTGGAAAACCCAAAACCTCAGGGTTACCACGTGGAATTTTCCTTATTATTATTATTATTATTATTATTATTATTATTATTTATTATTATTATTATTATTATTATTATTATTATTATTATAAAAACCACATTTTATTTCATAGAAGGACAATTTACAAGAAGTTGGTGGGGAGTCGAACAACAAGCTGAGCACCCACACCCTTTTGGATACAAAAAGTCAGTTTGTGGGAAATGTAAACCCTAGATTTGGTGCTACTAGAGTTGCTCAAAGAAAACGTTACAATCCTTGATAATAGGTCGAGCGCGTCTTCTCCTAATCCTTCGAAGGTTGAGAAGTTAAAAGGGATGAATTTATATCCATTTTTCTCGCACTTAGCAGAGTATTTCTTCCTCTTTCTCTCTACAGCATTGGCTAGAGCTCCAGGGACCCATGAGGAAACTCCAATGCCAGCGAAGGGTGATCCGCCAGTTGTTGTTGTTATTGTTGTTAGGGAAATTCCACATGGTAACCCTGAGGTTTTGGGTTTTCCACGTGGTAACTAAAACTTTTTAAAAATCCACGAGGTAACCCTGAGGTTTATCAAATTGTTCCACCATGACCTTTTTGCTCATAAAATGTTAGTAAAACATTAGCAAACGTTAATTTCAAAGCTTCATAGCTGTTGTACGGCTATTTATGCGACTCACCATTTTATATGCCATCAGTTCTAAACTTTTTCCCCAAAATATAAACCCTAATTCTACCTTTTTGGCTTTAGGGGAAAAATATAATTTTGATGAAAGATGATAGAGTTAGGGTTTATGTTTTGGGGAAAAAGGTTAAAATTTATGGCATTTAAAATGGTGAGTCACATAAATAGGTGCACATCAGTCTTAAAGCTTCGATATTAACGTTTGTTAACGTTTTTATGTGCAAAAAGGTCATAGTGAAACAATTTTGTAAACCTCAGGGTTACCACGTGGATTTTTTAAAAGTTTTGGTTACCACGTGGAAAACCCAAAACCTCAGGGTTACCACGTGGAATTTCCCTTATTATTATTATTATTATTATTATTATTATTATTATTATGGAAGAAGAAAGAAATTCAATTAAAAACACAAACAAGTATAAGTGACAAGCCCAGACAGATACAATTGACTTCTAATAACTGCATCAGATTGCTAGATAGGCACACCTTCTCGGAAGGGCTTCCTACCCGAATCTTAAATGTGCATAAAAGATAGAGTGTAGGTCTTTAAAACAATGTAGGAAGCAATAGGAGTCTCCTAGAAAAAAAAAAACAAAACTATACATCAATTATGGTCCTATACATCTAGCTAGTATCTCTATCGTCTTCTTTGACACAGATAGTAGTGGAGCGAGCCTTCACTTTGTGCTTGATAGTCTTCAAAACAATTTCAATGGACTTAAATTTTTCTTGCCAAATTACTTCATTTCGGGTTTGCCATATTTGGATACTAAGCAGCTCGGGCCGGCGCAAAATTTTTTTTTCTTGGTTGAGGACATTCTCCATTTTTTTCAGCTAAATTACTCAATGAAGATATTCGGGCATTTGACCCAAGCCATGCCAGAACCACATCTAAACAAGTTTTACTAAATCTGCACGCAACGAACAAATGATTAATGGCTTCTTTTTCATCACCATATAGCTGACAAGATTAATTTGGGGTTACTCCCATTTTTATCACCACATAGTGGAAAAGATTAATTTGGGGTTACTCCCAGCTTGAAAAGGCAGTCTTTGGTCTTGAGTTTATTAAGGAATGCAAGCCTTAGGATGAATTGAGTCTTGGGGAGAGCATGCCTTGACCAGACCAGACCAGACTTGCCCAGTTCACCTTTCCGGGGGTTTCCAGCCTTGCCCAGTTTTTTCATTATTATTATTATTATTATTATTATTATTATTATTATTATTATTATTATTATTATTCAGTTTTTTAATGAAGTTCTCCCAAAGAATTTTTACGAGAATTAAGAAAAATAGAATCTTGTAGATAGTCGATTTATTATTTTATTGAATAATAAATTTGTTGGAGAAAAAGAAAGGATCATAGAAAATATAAACCGCAACGTATAATGTAGTTTTCTACTGCGAAAAAGAAAGGATCATTGAATAATAAATTTGTTGTAGATAGTCGATTTATTATAGAGAAAAAAAACTACCTATTTGATGCGTTTCTTTAGGAATCGCAACATATAGTGTGGTTTTTGGAATTAAAATAAAACCACACTATCTGCTGCGATTCCCATAGAAACGCAGCGTATAATGTAGTTTTCTACTGCGATTTTAAACCACAGCATTTAAATGAAGCCCATATGCTGCTATTACTAATGCTTGAGGTCAAAATCGCAGTATATAGTGGTCAAGAAACCACAGCAAATGAGGATTTTTCCACTAGTGTCATAGAGCCACAAACAACCTCTCATTGTTTGAATCACTTTGGTGATTGAAGTTTCGTGACTCTAAGCCCTAAAACATGAACATTAGGGCAACTTATCTTATAACACCCCTAAATTTCCGACCCCTTGTACGAACCAAAACCATAAAGGACGAGAGGAAATTCGAGTGTTACATAATAAGAAAATAAAAAAAGGAATTTAAATAAACGTTAAAGATTAACTTTAAAAAGCTAAGGTGAGCGGAAATTTCGGCAGCATCTGCCCTAAAACTATGCGTCTTATGTAGAAAAACAAAAGTCATTTATATTGTAATAAAGTAAAAGCATCAGTAGCCTATCAAATCTATATCACGGCAGAATGATTCATCGTCGGCTTCTCAAATCAACATGCCAAGCATGGATCGTGGTTCCGGAGTCAACGCTTGTATTTCAAACTGACTTAACTCTTTAAAAACATACAAGTTATAAACTACGCAACAGAGATAACTTATACAAATAGAATACATGTGCCTCAAGCCAAAACATAAATAAATTTAAATACAAGGAAACTACATGTAGCGTCAAAAACAAATATAACATTGCACGCTACAATGTTTTCACTCATTCCCCTCGTATGCAAAGCATAGAAGCTCCATCACCTGTAATGTCTATCTATGAAGTCCCCGCTGCTCAACGTAAGATCATAGACCAACGTGTCATAGCAGAGCCATCAAAAACGAGCCATCAACAATAAAAACAAACAATACACGTCAGTAAGTAACATCATATCATAATAACGCATAGTTAGCATCAATAAAGTATGTCATAATATGAGGGTGATTTCACAACACTTCAAGTGCTAATCATAACCGCTAACATCACAACACTCCAAGTGTGATACCCCAGATTTAGCTTGAAAACAGATTGATAAACTACTCATATCAACAAGGTGCATCTTCTTTTCTAGGGAGCCCGTTTGCTAAGAACTCCACAGTTAAGCGTGCTTGGTGGGGAGCAATCTTAGGATGGGTGACCTCCTGGGAAGTTTTTCGGGCGCGCATGAGTGAGGCCAAAGTGCACAAGACAGACTTGTATTGGTCTGTGGGGTCAGTCTACAGTCTCTATGAGTAGTCACCGGTGGTCCGTTGGGCCGGGGTGTTACAAATGGTATCAAAGCAACCCTGCGATCGTGGCTGATTGTGTGTTTAGTGCACCTAGCGGGGGAAAAGATTTAGCTTGAAAACAGATTGATAGACTACTCATATCAACAAGTTGCATCTTCTTTTCTAGGGAGCCCATTTGCTAAGAACTCCACAGTTAAGCGTGCTTGGTGGGGAGCAATCTTAGGATGGGTGACCTCCTGGGATGTTTTCCGAGTGCGCACGAGTGAGGCCAAAGTGCGCTGGAAAGACTTGTGTTTAGTCTGTGGGGTCAGTCTATAGTCTCCATGAGTAGTCAACGGTGATCTATTGGACCGAGGTGTTACACCAAGTACCAATTATAACCACTAACATCACTTCCTACTTCTGACTATCATTTTTATCTTCTTCACTTATTTTCGACTTCATAACTTCTCGGTATCACCTGAACCAAAAGCTTAATCACTTCTAAATATCTATATATATGTGACTAGAGGCCACCATATTGGGGTTTGCAAGACCCACATGGTAACACCTCAACCAAAGGGCGGTGACGGGCCATACCGGCGCCGAATGGTAAAGTATGAATATACCCCCGTACAACGACCATATGCAGATGATCCTACCTCCGGGAACTAAAGCCACTAGGGTACCAAAACAGTGGAGCGAACATACCTAAACTTATGCGACTAGAGGCCACCAGAGGGTATGCAAGACCCCCATGGAAACACCTCAACCAAGGGCGGTGACGCGCCATACCGGCGCCCAATGGTCAAGTATGAACATACCCCCGTACGACGACCATATACAAATGATCCTACCTCCGGGAACTAAACCCACTAGGGTACCCTAACCAGGGGAGCCGCAATAATCGAACAAATTTGCCATCTCATAAATAACAGACTCATTCCCATTACAACCAACAACTTTCTTACTCCCTCACTAAGGGACATTCCCAGTACAACCAACAACTTTCTTACTCTATCACTAAGGACTCATTCCCAATCAAACTTAAGTAAGTCAAACTCATCAATAAGGAATCAAAACCATTCAAAATAGCGATAATCAATCTCCTCCATAAGGAAACCATTCACAATTCAAACTAATAATAAACAATACCATTAATAAAGGACTCGCCCCCTTTCAAATAAAAAATAAACAATCTTACTAACAAGGGAATCAAATCATTCTTATTCAAAATGGCAATAACCAATCTTATCAATAAGGAACCCATTCACTATTCCAACTAACAATAATCAAATCTTATTAATAAAGGAATCACTCCCATTCTAATTCATCATCAGCATTTAGCATACTTGAATGTTTTCTATCGGTAAACTTGAAAATCATTTAATCAATAACTTCAATATTTCATTCGACGATAATTCACATATAGTGTACAACGTATGCTTTAAAAAAAATTCAATATCGATAAATATACAATGCAATATACATGTAAGGGTTAATTACCGCGTGTACGTACCTGTAAGCGTCACTGCACGATAAAGAGTTACAAAAGTCACCCAACTAAGGTTCTACTTTCCTCTTATGAAATGGGCACCTATATAAGTTAGGAGTAGAGCTAATAAGTCCACTTATCTACTTTGTCATACCAGCTAAAAGCTAAAGTAACCACTATTATTACTCTAGCACGCACACATTTCATTCAATACAAGTCATGATCATTTACTCTACGACAACATAAGTCTTTTCATCAATTCAAAAATAAAAACATTATGAGAATCGTTCATTTGCATCAACTAAATGCGAGTCACATTGATTCAAGTTACTTCAAAAAATATAACAAATCACACTTAAATCTTGCAATGTTAATATGACACTAGTATGACGATAATGACAAATCTTAAAGTTATCACGTCGCATTATCATTTATAATATCCTCCAAGCTAGAAAGACTACAAGCAAAACATCACAACTAGTAACTTTAGCAACACTCAACAATAAGTTGACAATATACTCACGATTTTAGTAAGATTATGCATTGATAACTTCAATAACAATCTAATAAGAGTACTTATAATTCACAACAATCAAGTCACAACAATTAAGAACTATTACCACTAGTACAAAAATGACTTTAGGTAACACATATTGGTAACACATTTGGATATCCAGCTTTTTAAAAACATTAGGTAACACTTTTGTAGCACTTTATCTTTAAGTAACACAATCATGTAACACTTTTAGAATTCGTAACACTTATATGTAACACTTTCAAATTTGGTAACACTTATATGTAACACTTTCAAATTTGGTAACACTTATATGTAACACTTTAAAATTGGTAACACTTGTATGTAACACTTTCAAATGTGGTAGCACTTATATGCAACACTTTAAAATTGGTAACACTGGTATGTAACACTTTAATGGGTAACACTAATATGTAACACTTTAAAATTGGTAACACTAGTATGTAAAACTTTAATTAAGTAACACTTAACACTTTACGAATTTATAAATTAGACACTAATAGGTTACATATATTTTTTATATTAGTAACAGTATTAAGTAACACTTTAATATTAGTAACCCGTTTGTAATTTACTTAATTATTATTTTTATTTTTTAAATTTGAAAATTAAAATTGAATAAATTATTATTATTGGAAATTTGTTAGTTTATTCCTTTTTTCTTAATATTAATAATGTAAACTTTTAATATTTTGTATCCTAGCAAGCGACCTAAATAATTTTTCAAAATTTATTATCACTACTAATTAAATAAGAGGGAAAATAAATTTCAAGAATTTGAATCACCCTAAAAATTTATAAAAAAATTAAAATTTAAAAATAGTTCAATCTAATAATAATATTAATAGAGAGGGAAAAAATTTTATTGAAAAAATTAATTAAACCTAATAATTAAACATGGGAAAAACTAGCATAAGTAGTATTTATTAGATTTTTTAGATTTTTTAGATGTCGGTTGAAAGGCAAAACTCATACAAAATTTATTAGATTTTCTGAAAAAAACTTCCCACATAAGTAGTATTTCAACCCAACAAAACCGGCATCATCCTTTTGAAAAACCGACATCTCCCTCATTCTTCACATAAGAACCAGCACGAACCCAGAACCAGCGAACCCAGAACCAGCACGAACGAACCCAGAACCAGCACGAACCCAGAACGAACCCAGAACCAGCACGAACCCAGAACCAGCACGAACGAACCCAGAACGAAAGCTTATTCTTTCCTTTCAACCCAGAACCAGTAGCGTCATCCCTTTCAAAAACCGACATCTCCCTCATCCCTCTCAATTTTGCCTTTCACCTGTACGTCTCTTTCATTCTTCCCTTGCACCGGCCATAATTCGTCCCGCGGTCTGCGTCTCCTCCCGCCGCTGATTCTTGGCCGTCTTTAATCTCTATATACGAATTCTTCGCCGTCTCCTCCCATTAGATCCTCTGACGCTAATCTGTGATAAGTAAATTTTCGTCTTTAATCTCTTAATACGAATTCATATTGTTTAATCTGTAGTTATGCTTTGGATTTTGCTTCAATGACCTAGTTTTAATTTGTTGTTTTTCGGAAATTGATGTATAGTTTCAGTTTTGTTGTTGCTTGTTGATTTGCTGATTCTTGTTGTACCCTTGAAACCGTATTCAATTTGAATCGAGTATAGTTACAATTTTAATTTGAATATCAACTTCAATTTGATATTCCTCAATTTGATATCTGAATTTGCTGTTTTGGTTGTTGATGCTCAGCCATTGGAAATTCTCCTTATTCTGAATTTGAATATCAGCTTTAATTTGATATTCCTTAAATTGAATAACTGTTTATTTGATATTTTTGATAAACATGCTACAATTGAATTGTTGTGTTGTGATGCTGGCATTGATTTGATTGTTGAACTAAGTAGATTGTCGTCGAGTGTAAGGATATTCATATTTTCTAGGAGATTCACTTTATGTGTATTAATGTGGATTTCTGTTGAGTTTGATTAATATGGCTATTCATGTGCACATCAGGTTTTATTCTACTCGATAATGGCTAACTTAAATTTAACATTAGTAAGAAAGTTATTGCAATTATGAGATTTTAGGTATATAGGATATGATGGTTATAGTGCCTGTTATAGTGCGTATATAGGTTTTATTCTACTACATTTTATGGATATAATGACAAACTTAAGTTCGAAAATCTTAAAGAAGACAGTTAGTACAATAGACGTTGCAATAGTTCCTGAAGAATTTTTGCAACCATATAAAGAAGAAATCGTGAAGGACACTGTGGCACAACTGTTGACGTTGTTCAAGCAACATCTTCCTCCCGAATCATTTAACCAAGTGATAACACATATGCTAGGACATCAGGTAAATACACTTACAATTTTCCTATGCTTTTTATATATTTAATGATAATATGTTTTTAGTTGTCGATTTCATATTTGTTGGAAATTGAATTAGAATGAAAAAACTTGAAATTGTTTGGTCGACGTTTATTCAAATATTAACGTGCATGGTATGAAATGTCATATAGCTGGTTGTGATTTTGTGATGGAAGTTTTTTTTTTTTAAATATGGATATAGTTCAAAATACAAAAGAGATGCTGCCGAAATTTTTGTAAATTTATAATGAAACTTGGTGCTTTAGATAGTTTTTTATTTGTGCTTTGTGGATTGTTTGTTTTGTAGGCTTATTTGGTTTGGTTTTATTGTGGTTTATTAAACGTCATCGAGCGGTGTTTGTATTGTCATTTATAGGGGTTCATCTTATAACTTTTTTGATATGATCTTTAATTTCAATAATATGCTACAGGTTCAAGAGGGGAGAATGGAAACAAATCATATTAGTGATGATGAAGCTGCATGCGAGCAAGAAACACACATAGATCACAATGAGAAAGAACAATAAGAGATTATTAGTTTTACACTATATTTTGTATTTTAGTTGTATAATCAAGTTCTTACGAACATATATAGATATATATAGTATATTTTAGTGGAGTAATCAAGTTCTTACGAACATATATAGATATATTTTGAATATTTTAGTTGTATAATCAAGTTTTTACAAACATGTTATGTATTATTATTATTATTATTATTATTATTATTATTATTATTATTATTATTATTATTATTATTATTATTATTCATAAGTGTTACATTAGCTTAATTGATTAAATGAAAAAGTGTTATCTGATATGAAAAAAATGTTACATAATCCTCAACAAAGTGTTACATAAAGTAGTCCAAAGTGATACATTATTGCAAAGTGTTACATTAGCTTACTTGATGAGACTAAAAAGTGATACCTAATGATTAAAAAGTGTTACATAAAATATAATAAGTAACACTATAAAAGTGATACATATGAAAAAAAAGTGTTACCTAAAATTATTTAAAGTAACACTTGCAAAAGTGTTACCATAGGCATGCAAAAGTGTTACCTAAGAGAATAGGTAACACAGGCAGATGTAGCACCCAAAAAAGTGTTACCATAGGTCTATAGTAACACTTTAAGTACTTTATGTAATACTTTTTAGGTGTTACCTAAAGCCTATTATGTAGTAGTGTACTCCCAAATTCACCCTCAAAATCACTTCTATAGTCAACTACAATCATCACCATTACTAATCATCACGACAATAATCAATCGACTAAGTCTCAAAACAACTTTTAAGGTTATTTAATCAATCATCACACCGCCAAAATATAGCATAAAACTCATGTCCTTAGTAATTTCATCTCTAACTCCAAACTCTAGTCGTTTCATGTTTGCAGATGACTCTTTTAACTATTATCCATAGAAAGAATCAATAAAACTAATACACCACCAAATGTAACATGAAAGACCACACAATTACTAATTTCAACTCTAATTCAAACCCTAATTATTTAATAATCAAAGATAACACTTTTAATTACCACTCAAAGTAAGATTCAATAAAATTAACACATAATCAACCTAAAACTCATACACTTAAATGAAAATCCAATTAGAACTAGAAGAAATTAATTAGAGAAAGAAGTGGTGGCTTACAAGGGTAAAACTAGGACATAGACAAGAAGATAGGTGTGGTGGTGGTGGTGACTGTGCGTGATGGTGGAGGCAAAGCAGCGTGGTTTCTTCTACTGGCGGCACAGCCGACCTTCTGGTGGGGAGAAGTCACAACCGGCTGCTGCTGTACGGGAAGGACACACGACCAGAGGAAGGGTGTCGCTTGTGGAGGTCTTGGTGCAGTAGATCGGCCAACAGCTGGCGGCGCACACAGGGAAGAGGCAAGGGAGAGAAAAAGGAGAAAGAAGGAGGGAAAAGAGTGTCGTGGGTTTTTGAGTGAGGAAGTAAGGGTACCTCACATAAAACCCTAATCCATCCCTTTTTATTTTCATTGTTTACTTATTTATTTATCTATGTATTTATTTACCAAGATTTATTTTCTTGCGAGACCCAACTAAAAAACTCACTTTCGTGTGCTCACACAATTTAATACGATAATAATTTTAATTCGAACCTCTTTATTTAGAAATTGCAAATTTATGTTCAATCTAAATGTGTCAATATTTAAATTCGTATCTTTGTCTGTGAATGAATTTTACTAAGACTAACTCAAAATAATTTAATATATTTATTATATATCCAAAATTGATTATAATAATTATAATAAATGATGTCATAAAAATGACATGGTGTTACAGAAAGGTGGTGTCAAAGCCAGTGGTTCCTATCTTCGGCGTCTTGTGTTTTCTAACTTGTTGAGAAATTTCTTGAAGTTAAAAGTTATTCGTGAGAGTTTGGGTAGATATGGGATAGGTGCATATTACATATTCATGTATAATGTTTATCATTGCACTTGCATAGATAAATATATAGTTTGTTTAGCTTGTTATAAGACTCATTTTCATGTGTGTTATTATTATAATTAAAAGTTATGACTATGGTTTGAATGATGATATGATGTTACAAATTAGTAGAGTTGATTTATGTGTTATCGAGTATTAATGACAATTGTTACGTATTTTGGGCAATTCATGAGTTGCGTGATAAATATTAATTACAGAAAATAATGTATGAATAATTGAATTGTAGAGAAGTTGGTTGCATCTGGCCGTATTTGCTCTTGATGGTGAGAATAGTATAAACTTTGGTCTTATGTGCAATTGTTCATGTTAATTGTTTTCATAAAGCTTAAGAGTTTTATTGATTCTATACATAAATCCATCGTTTATTTATCATTTTGAACATTTCATTTGTCAAGTGCATTCGCTCGTCATAACATTGAATGTGGTGAACACAATTCTTTTGAATATGGTTAATGATTATGCAACTACGATTGTGAGTAGTCTAAACATGAATAAGGACGAAGAAACAAAAATCGGATAAGATTTACATATGATTGTATGAAGTTGATTGGTTAGATAATTAATATGATAACCTGCAAATAATGTCTTGATAATATATTAAGGATAATATTATGGATTTTGAAGTCAAGTTGGTGTTTTATGCCAATCATATGACAATAGTTTTATTCATCTTATTGAAATTAGTAAGAAAATATTTACACCTTGAAGTAGTGCTTCGCTTCAAAAAGTGCGCCTTGCTTTGCGCTTCGTTGCGCTTCCCGCATTTTTAAAACTAAGGAGTAGTGTAAATTGGAGACCATTGGTTATTGTCTTAGATCATTGAGGATACATGGATAAGTATGGATCCAAACGTATTATGTATAATTAGTTATGTTGATGAAGTATGTTAGAATATGAAGAATCAAAAGTTGTTGATATATGAATGACACTAGAAAATCAGACAAGTAATTCGAGTGGTTCATACTTGTCGTTTTATTTTGTTTTGGTTGCAATGATTCTTAATATGTCTTGTTTAAGTTTTAATCATATGTACAAAGTTAATATGCATTCAAGCTATGAAAGATCAATTAGAAGTGCACCCTCCATTCAGTACCAAAGAGTCAGAACTAATTCCTAGACGATCTGACTAATCTCGCATCAAATTAGAATATGACAATGCTTAAAAGCATTTGTAACATATTGAATTAGTTCATTAGTAATTCGAGGTCATTTTGTTATGTTTGTTATGTAAGAAGTTTCAGACAGATATTTCAAGTGTATTACCACCAAATCCGTCCAATTTGGTTTTAATTCATTTACCCTACTAAATTGGTTCGAAAATGTGCTTCGGCCTCTCTAGTAAGTCTAAATCGGTATACGAAGAATTTTCCATTGATGGCTCCATGAAATTGAGTTCTTATATGTATATTAGTATCAAGGCAGTGAACGCATAATTACCAACCACAGTGACTTGTAAAAAAATGTGGTATATGTAATTCACAAATTCTTACTTGAGACCGTCTTTTGTAAAGACGGTCTCAAAAGCCCAATCCAATTCTTAATATATATTATTATAACTCTAAATATAGATTTGGCCTAGACTTTTGAGAGTTGTCTTTACAAAAGACGGTCTCTCAAGAGAGCACCTATATGTAATTGGATTATATGCTTGAAACATGCATTACGTTTTGCGTTAATAATTTGATTTGTTAATGTACGGTTTGAGTCATGATGTGTGATTTAATATGTTATAATATGATTTGATCCTGTATGATTAATGAAAAAAGCATTTCATGTTAGGTAAAAGGTTACGATAATGTTACGATAAGTAAAATTATTAATTTAAATATATGGAGTTGAGATCATGTATTGAAGTATCATCATCTAAGTATAACTATGTTGGTTATAATCAAATCATACTTACTTAAGCAATGGATGTACTATACGTAGCATGTTGTATGAATTGTGACGGGGTAGTATGAGTATGAGTTTTGTTTAATCGTGCATCAAGTCGTGGATTATAACAAAGAAGTTAGGCAAAAGCTTTAATTATGTTTTTAAGTAAAGAGATTATGTACCCGTTAACGCGAAAGATTAATTATCGATGTGTAACTCATACAAGTGCACGAAAGTGTCAAGTATGGTAACGCCTAATCGACCCTTGTATGTTAAGATCTTCAATTAGATTTTGAAATATCTTGCGAATATAAGTATCTGTAAGTGATGGTAATCAATCTAAATTCTGGTGTGTTTGACCCTCAAATACACCTACCTTTTGTTGCCTTTTTTTTAAATGTAACAATAATATTAAGTATCTTTCTTTTAGCATAGTACATTGGAATGGCTTGTGTCGTGTTCCTTGGACTTAAGTGCAAAGACTTAGAGAATTTTATGTTTATCGTAATATGGATCATTTTGGGAATTTCGGTCAAGTTTGATGATTCAAATATAGTATTAATGAGTTGTTATGATGGAGTTGAAGGATTCTATACATGGGGATAGTCATGAATGTGGTGGTTGAATCACTATGAATACTCTATATTGTTCTTGTTCAAAAGTTTATTGTAAGATGCCTTCCTAAATGTTTAACTTCACTAATGATTCAGTTGTATAACTAAAGTTCTCATCTACATATATATTACTCATTAACGTTTTAAAGTAAAGCATTAAGTGTTTGAATTTTTTTTTTTCCGAGATAAACTTGTCATGTTTATATAAATAACTTCAAAAGTAAATTAAGTTGTTAAAATATTAAAGTGATCTATCCTAAAACTTTATTATGTTAAAATGTCTTGAAATTTACTTATATCATGTTATTATTTGTTATTAAAAGTTTATAATGTCTGTCCATTTACTAGTTGAGAATGGTTGTTAAACTCTACTTTAGAATGATTTTGCTACTCTTACTCCATCAACTTCATTTGTGCCCTTGTAAAACATTTGAGTAGTTCCGTTGAAACTTGTTCGGAAGTAGATTTGTTTCTGTACAAGTCCTAATAATACTACGCTCTTTCATGTAGTAACCATGTTATCTTACGTTGTGCAATCATCCAAATTCAACATACTGCATTGTAGTCATACAAACGTATCAACTTTTATGGATAAAGTCACTCGATAAGACCAGTGTCACCTAGGGGTGTTCATAACCGGGTATCCGGCAATTCGGGTACCCGAAAAGTCGAGTACCCGGTTTGTCGGGTACTTATTTTGTCGGCCCATATCCCGACTCGATTTATCCGGGTACCCGGCTATCAGGTACCCGGATCAATCGGGTCGGGACATCGGGTACCCAGTTTAATAATTCAAATTTGTTTGTTATAGTAAAGTTGTCATGAATAACCCAGTACAGGCTGCCAAACAGTTGCTCAGATATCTCAATTCTCAATTAATGCTAAAAAAGACATAAATAAAACAAACAAGTGAAAAGCAAAGGATCCAAAAAATCGTTTTTGACTTCTTTTCCCTAGTTTCTCTTTCTTGCTTGGTTTCTATTTCATTCAAGCAAACTGAACATAATTGAGTTATGAATTAGAAATGAAGAATGAAGACATGGGTTTAAGAAGAGATGATTGGATATGAGATAGGAAGATGATGATTGAACAGTAAAAAAAGTGGGTAATGGGAGATATGAGGGTGAAAGTAGAATTAGATTAAGGGTGAAAGTAGAGTTGATGATTAAAGAGATGATGGTTGAAGATACAAGTTAGAAAGAAGATTAAAGAGATGATGATTGAAGATAGAGTTGAAGAGTCATTCATTCAATCAACATATATGTAATTCTAATTTCCAACAGATAGTTTTTTGCAAAACGGGTCTGCGGGTACCCGTGAAAAAGTAATATGTGGCCCATGATCCGACCCAGGAAAAAAATATTTTTATGAGAAAATTGACCCGCTATTTTAGTATCAGGTCACCGGGTCGGGTCAAGCGGGTCGGGTCAAGCGGGTCGGGTAATTTTTAACAGCCCTAGTGTCACCCTATTGAACTCCCTTATTCAATCATGTTTAATTTAATTATTCTAGTATGACCTTCCTCACTCTAAAATATTTTGAGATAATTGTTATTCTGAGATCTATACTATTATCCAACCTCTTCATGTATGACCTTTGAAGTGAGTACATTAAAGTGATTTAACCAAACGTTCTATTGAGTATACTGTTCCATGAGATATAAATAAGTGAAAAAAAGAGGATTGTGATGCTTAATAAAATTGAAAGATGGTCTATTATAAGTCATTATGCGTGCACTATGAGAGATTACTATTGAGAGTTCACTCGATGGAAAGTGTATTGAGAATTGTTGGTAAAAGCAAGTCAAGTCCGAAATTTATAGAACCTTATGAGGTCATAAAGAAGATTGTGATTGTCCTATTGTTGAGGTTACTTGAGTTACGGGGTTGTAACTTAGTTTTAAGAGGGGTAGAATGCGTAGAATTTCGCGCGTTTCACGTATTTATTTCCTCTATGATATGAGCTTTTGAAAAAAATAATGAATAAATAAATAAAATTTACATGCTTTTGATTGATTGTTTGAGTCAATTTGTGTGATATTTACATACTTCTAATCGGTTATGTGAGTCAAATTATGTGATTTTAAATACTTGAAATGAAATATGTATGTCTATTTTGATAAATTGTGTATCATTTGGTTAAAAATGTCAAACAAAATCACAATCTTTGAGTCAATTAGTTTTGTTTAAAATGGTTAGAATACCTTTGGTAAAAAAAAATGGTCAGAATAACTTCTTGAGTGATTAGAAATACAAACTTCATGGTTGAGTGTCTCTATTACTCAAGTTTCGGGGATGAAACTTCTTTTAAGGGGGTTAGTCTATAACATCCTGCCATTTTTATGACGTCATTTATTATAATTATTATAACCAATTTTGGATATTTAATAAATATATTATATTAATTTGAGTTAGTCTTAGTAAAATCTATTCACATATGATGACACGAATTTAAATATTGACATATTTAGATTGAACATAGATATTTGCGATTTCTAAATAAAGAGGATCGAATTAAAATTATTATCGTATTAAATTGTGTGAGCACACGAAAGTGAGTTTCTTAGTTGGGTCTCGCAAGAAAATAAATCTAGGTAAATAAATACATAAATAAATAAATAAGTAAACAAAGAAAATAAAAAGGGATAGATTAGGGTTTTAAGTGAGGTACCCTTATTTCCTCACTCAAAAACCCACGACACTCTTTTCCATCCTTCCTTCTCCTTTTTTTCCCCTTGCCTCTTCCCTATGTGCGCGGCTAGCCGCTGGCCGGCTGTGCCACCACTATCAACGCTCGATTTGCTACACCAAGACCTCCACAAGCGACACCCTTCCTCTGGTCGTGTGTCCTTTCCGTACAGCAGCAGCCGACTGTGACTTCTCCCCACCAGAAGCTCGGCTGTGCCACCAGCAGGAGAAACCACGCTGCTCTTCCTCGACCATCACGCACAGTCACCACCACCACACCTATCTTCTTATTTATGTCCTAGTTTTACCCTTGTAAGCCACTACTTCTTTCTCTAATTAATTTTTTCTAGTTCTAATTGGAAATTTATTTAAGTGTATGAGTTTTGGGTTGATTATGTGTTACTTTTATTGAATCTTGCTATGAGTGGTAATTAAAAGTGTTATCTTTGATCATTAAATAATTAGGGTTTGAATTAGAGTTGAAATTATTAATGGTGTGGGCTTTCATGTTACATTTGGTGGTGTATTAGTTTTATTGATTCTTGCTATGGATAATAGTTAAAAGTGTCATCTTCAAACATGAAACGACTAGAGTTTGGTGTCAAAGACGAAATTACTAAGGACGTGAGTTTTATGCTATATTTTGGCGATGTGATGATTGATCAAATGATCTTAAAAATTGTTTTGAGACTTTGTTGATTGATTATTGTCGTGATGAATAGTAATGGTGATAATTGTAGTTGACTATAGAAGTAGTTTTGATGGTTAATTTGGGAGTAAGAATTCTTAATTATTGTGACTTGATTGTTGTAAATTATAAGTACTCTTATTAGATTGTTATTGAAGTTATCAATGCATTATCTTAGTAAAATCGTGAGAATATTGTCAGTTGTTGAGTGTTGCTAAAGTTAATTGTTGTGATGTTTTGATTGTAGTCTTTCTAGCTTGGAGGATATAATAAATGATATTGCGACGTGATAACTTTAAGATTTTTCATTATTGTCATACTAGTGTCATATTAACATTGTAAGATTTAAGTGCGATTTGTTATATTTTTTGAAGTAATGTGAATCAATGTGACTCGCATTTAGTTGATGCAAATGAACGCTTCTCATAATGTTTTTGTTTTTAAATTTAAGGAAAGACTTATGTTGTCTTAGTGTAAATGATCATGACTTGTATTGAATGAAATGTGTGCGTGGTAGAGTATTCGAAAACTCATATTCAATGAGTGATAGTGGTTTCTTTAGCTTTTAGCTGATATGATAAAGTAGATAAGTGGACTTATTAGCTCTACTCCTAACTTATATAGGTGCCCATTTCATAAGAGGAAAGTAGAACCTTAGTTGGGTGACTTTTGTAACTCTTTGTCGTGCAGTGACGCTTACAGGTACGTACACGCGGTAATTAACCCTCACATGCATCTTGCATTGTATATTTATCGATATTGAATTGTTGTTTAAAGCATATCTTGTACACTATTTGTGAATTATCGTCGAATGAAATACTGAAGTTATATGATTTTCAAGT
Source organism: Amaranthus hypochondriacus (assembly GCA_000753965.2). Classification (NCBI taxonomy): domain Eukaryota; kingdom Viridiplantae; phylum Streptophyta; class Magnoliopsida; order Caryophyllales; family Amaranthaceae; genus Amaranthus; species Amaranthus hypochondriacus. The sequence continues at coordinate 11,957,047 of CM025930.1, read as the reverse complement.
TTACCGATAGAAAACGTTCAAGTATATTAAATGCTGATGATGAATAAGAATGGGAGAGATTCCCTTATTACTAAGATTTGATTATTGTTATTTGGAATAGTGAATGGGTTCCTTATTGATAAGATTGGTTATTGCTATTTTGAATAGGAATGATTTGACTTCCTTGTTAGTAAGATTGTTTATTATTTGTTTGAAAGGGGGCGAGTCCCTTATTAATGGTATTGTTTATTATTAGTTTTGAATAGTTAATGGTTTCCTTATTGAGGAGATTGATTATTGCTAGTTTGAATGGAAATGATTCCTTATTGATGAGTTTGACTTACTTAAGTTTGAATGGGAATGAGTCCCTTAGTGATGGAGTAAGAAAGTTGTTCGTTGTATTGGGAATGACTCCCTTAGTGATGGAGTAAAGTTGTTGGTTGTAATGGGAATAAGTCCGTTATTGATGAGATGGCAGATTTGTTCGATTATTGTGGCTCCCCTGGTTAGGGTATCACAGTGAGTTTAGTTCCCGGAGGTAGGATCATCTGTATATGGTCGCCGTACGGGGGTATGTTCATACTTTACCATTGGGTGCCAGTATGGCCCGTCACCGCCCTTTGGTTGAGGTGTTGCCATATGGGTCTTGCAAACCCCAATATGATGGCCTCTAGTCACATATATATATAGCTATTTGGAAGTGATTAAGCTTTTGGTTCAGGTGATACCAAGAAGTTATGAAGTCGAAAAGAAGTGAAGAAGATAGAAATGATAGTGAGAAGTAGGAAGTGATGTTAGTGGTTATGATTGGCACTTGGAGTGTTGTGATGTTAGCGGTTATGATTAGCACTTGGAGTGTTGTGAAATCACCCTCATATTATGACATACTTTATTGATGCTAACTATGTGTTATCATGATATGATGTTACTTACTGACGTGTATTGTTTGTTTTTATTGTTGATGACTCGTTTTTGATGGCTCTGCTATGACACGTTGGTCTATGATCTTACGTTGAGTAGCGGGGACTTCGTAGATAGACATTACAGGTGATGGAGCTTCTATGCTTTGCATACGGGGGGAATGAGTGAGAACATTAAAGCGTGCACTATTATGTTAGTTTTTGACGCTACATGTAGTTTCCTTGTATTTAAATATGTTTATGTTTTGGCTTGAGGCACATGTATTCCTTTGGTGTAAGTTATCTCCGCTGCGTAGTTTATAACTTGTATGTTTGTAAAGAGTCAAGTCAGTTTAAAATGCAAGCGTTAACACCAGAACCACGATCCATGCTTGGCATGTTGATTTGAGAAGCCGACGATGAATCATTCCGCCGTGATATAGATTTGATAGGCCGCTGATGCCTTTACTTTATTAGATTCCAAATGACTTTTGTTTTTCTACAAAAGACGCATAGTTTTAGTGCAGATGCTGCCGAAATTTCCACTCACCTTTTTATCGTTAATCTTTAACATTTATTTAAATTCTTTTTTTATTTTCTTTTTATGTAACACCCAATATTTCCTTCCGGTGTTACATATCTAGGGGTTGAACCAATCACTCCCGTCCCCTTAGTTATAGTTTAATCTTCTTCACCGAATCATTAGAAACCCCTAAGTTAAGGCCTAGAGTTTAGCTTTCCCTCGTCCTTGCGGTTCGACCTCCTAATTCCACAATACTGGTGTAGTTACTAGGATGTTCCAAATTTTGTTTGTATAGCCGGACTTTTAGCATATGACACTAAAAACCTGTCATCAATGACGTTTTGAAGGCCCTTGTAGAAATATATTGAGATGGACGAATACAATAAGAGGGGGAGGGGGGGGGTGAATTGTTGTTTCTAAGTTTAAGACTTTTTAGCCCTGTTTTTGCGGAATTCATTATTGTAAACAAAACTTAAACTTAAAAATGAAAAAGACAAAAGATAAAAAGGAGACAATGATTTTTACGTGGAAACCTTCTAGGCCTAGTAGAAGGAAGAACCACGACCACTCGGGATTTCAAAATTCTCTTATTACGTTTTAAGAAATTACTCAATTACATAAAACTCTTCTTCAAAAAAAGGCCAACTTCTCTTTCTCTTCTCTCCTCCTTCTCTTTTCTCTAGCTTCACACGAAGCCTCTTCTCACTTCCTTCTAGACTTCCCTTAAGTCTAGTTACAATTTCTCTCAAAAATTACAAAATATTTTTCAAAATAAGAATAAATTCTCTAAGATGGATTATGAATTAAGAAATTGCATAAGAAAAATATTCAAAATTAATTGACAAATGTAAGAATAAGATATTTTTCTTAAATCGTGATCTCTTGAATATCTCTCTTTTTGTGGGCACCCGCACACCGGTTTTTTCATAGGTCATTCCTATTTATATCGGAACAACCTATTTAGTAAAACACCGGTTCAGTAATTCCAACCGGTTTTTATTTACTAAAAATAGTAAATAATATTAATCTTAATAAAAAGCCCTAACCAACTCCTAAACCTACGGTAACACTATAATTAAAAATAGGTTAATTAGATTTAATTAAGTAAAGCCCTTTTTAATTTCCTATTTCTAAGGAGAAAAATAAGGAGTCTTATTTTAGAAATAGTCTTAGGTAATTTAGGTGGTTATTTAATTTGCCAATTAACTCTTATGCAAAAACTTAATTTTTAAACCATTTACATAAAAAAAAAAGAAAAAAAATAATTTCCTACGTTATTATAGCTGACGTATTTCTCCAGACCTGTATCATTGGGAACACTGCATTGTCTCCATCAGCAACTTTCATCAGATTACCAATATTGGAACAGTAGACATTAAATCCACTTTTGACTTCCTAAGTGATCTTCTATGTTGACTGTTTTGACTTTGACACGTACAATATCCTTTAAACAAGTCCTTTGGGTACCATCGACGACTTTAACAAAATCGGATATATGACCTGCACAACAATCCCTAAAACATGTTTATTTATTTAAAGTGAAATCATCATCAAAACCTAAGAGGGCCAACAACCCTGTTCAAAGGGTATATCTCAACTCAAGGTTTCTAGAGTCAAGAGTGAGGTAATCCCTGTGTCTTTGCGTATCAATTTGTGATTAAATCCCCCAATTTTGCTCGACTTTGGGTTTGTCTACTCATACAACCTAATAGGGGTTTACTAGTATCTTGGATATGGTTTGAAATGGTAGGTGAGTTAGAAGTAGTCTGTGGTAACAAACCTTGATTGTTACTCACTTGCTTTTGGTGAGATCCTCTTGCGATTTAGGGTTTCAGACCCTAATCAAGGTTTATAAATGGGTCTTTATATTCCCTATGAATTGCTGCTTACAATTATGTTTTCGAGGTTAGCCAATGGCTATGCCTACCACATTGTTCCATGCTCTATGAAGACTAGAAAGATATGTTAGTCGTAGGTTAGCCAAGATATGGTTCCACAAAGATTGAAGGAAAGATGGGAGAACATTTCCTTATCGTGATGTTGAAAATGGACCCTACAAGTGTGATAGAAAGCGTTTTTTATTACATGTAATGATCAACATAAGACCATTGTCAACATTGGCTCATGGTTTGAATTGGGTCTGATCTACCTGGTGATGCTAGTGGCTAAGCAAAGTTGATACGCTACAACCGGCTGGATACAGCTAGTCATGGTACTATGTACCCCAACCCGAACACGGTTGTATTAGGGTAGGTCATGCCAATGCTAGGTTGAGTTTTAGTGGGTGTTTGTAAGCCATGTGTTTGAGATAGTGTGAAATGGGGTTGGGCTCTTGGGCTTCCAGAATTGCAGATCTTGCTTTCCTTGCGGGTTTTGTGACCTCTGATCAATTTGGGATGAGCTTTGGCTCTAGAGTTGATATTAAACTACTAGCGCAGTTTGCTTTTATCTCTTGGGGACACTAGCATGCGTATTCCCTAGACATATGGCTTCTAGGGCTATCCTTGGTCTCTTAGCTAAGTTTTGGTAAAAGTAAGGTGTTTGTTGAAAGTGATACCTCTAGGTAATTTTTTTTATTGTTTCGTTTTGAATAACCTTTAATTAAAGAGATATATCAACTGGTTATATGGTTATATTGAAGATAATGTCAGCTGAAAATATTTTGGAAGGTTTTTTGAGCAAATTGATAAAGTTTGATCTTATGAGCTAATGTAATAGCTAGGTATTGAAATGTATTTCGATTTTGATGTTAATTTTGTAATAGGCTTTGTATAGGTTAGTAGCAAAGTTGTATTAGCTAGATGATAGTTATACCTTTTGTGATGCTGTGATTCTCATAACATATGACGAAGGCCTGTTTTGGCCCTTTGGAGCTTTGGTAGAGTTGTGGCACCTAAGGCTTTTTAACCTAGGATGTAAAACAAAAAAAAAAGGTGTGGGTGCTCAGCTTGTCGCTCTACTCCCCACCAACTTTTTGTAAACTTTCTTCCTATGAAATGGAATACATTTTTATAATTAAAAACAAATAAATAAATAAATTATAATAATAATAATAATAATAATAATAATAATAATAATAATAATAATAATAATAATAATAATAATAATAATAATAATAATAATAATAATAAATAATAATAATAATAATAATATAATAATAATAATAATAATAATAATAATATAATAATAAAATAATAATAATAATAATAATAATAATAATAATAATAATAATAATAAAGTAAACCTTCAGGCTTGTTACCTTGATGATGGCTCTATTGTTGTTGATACTCTTATGGTCGCCTAGGCCCCACGCATTATCCAGGAAGATGGGCCATCCCGCGGGGTTGTTACTCAATGTTGATAAGACTAAATTGTTCTGGCCTATGGAGGATCCTAGAAGTAGAGAACCCGAAGTCTTCCCACCTAACATATGTCACCCAAGCATGGGAGTGAAACTCCTAGGTGGGCCTGTGAGTACAAATTAGAGCTTTTGTCGTGATTTCTCCTTCAAGAGGGCTTTTAAAACGATCGAGCTCATGAAAGCTGTTAGCAAACTTCACGATCCACAATGTGAGCTTCTCCTTCTTCGCAACTGTGTTGGGGTTGGGAGGTTGTTCTACACGTTGAGGACTTGTCAACCTGATTCATTTCGGGAAGCACAAATTCTTTTTGATAATGACTTGCGAACGTCCTTAGCGAAGATAGTCACGACATTTGGACAGGGTTTTGGAGATTGGCAGTGGAGGCTAGCCACGCTCCCCCTCAAGATGGGTGGCCTCGGCATTTACTCGGCAGGTGATGTTATCAATTATGCTTTCTTAGCTTCCCGTCTACAAACCGACTCGCTGCAGACTAAGATTTTAGCTAATAGTGATCTTTCCTCCTTGGGCCCGACCTTTGATCAGGCTTTTGCTCTCTTTCGTGATCATTGTGGCCCCAATGCATTTTCTCTTCAGGATAAACCTGATGCCCCCCATATGATGAAAAATATGGCAGGGGCTTATTTTAGTATTGTTGAGAAAAGCCTTGTGTCTAGCTACATGCTCACCCTACGACAAGCTGCCATCCTCAGTTCCACTTGTGAAGCCCATGCTCAGGATTTTCTGTTAACCATCCCCATTGATGGCTTGGGGAAAATGAATCATCGTCAGTTTCGGTCCGTTCTGTGCTATCGGCTCTCTATTTCCTTGTTCATTGAAGGTAGTTCATGTCCTAGCTGCAATACTCCCAAGATGGACATATGGGGGGATCATGCTATTCACTGCTCCAGTGAGGTTGGCGTGAAGTTCCGCCACAATCTAGTCTGGGGCATGCTTGTGGATATATGCTGCAAATCTGGGATATCTGTTCGTAAGGAAGCATCGATGGGATATCTGTTCATTTACAGTGGACGGTTTTGGTTCATATTGTGTGCTTATCTGACCTTGATGTTCATTTGAAAAAAAGATTTTTAATTTTAAGTTAAAGATTATTTTGACTTGTTTAGAGCTTTTTTTTTAATGAAATAATAGAATGGGATGTTAACTTTAATGTTTTATTCTGATCTGAATTTGAAAGATCTGTTTTTAGTTCTTTTTAGTTCTAATTAGGAATCATTTACATGGGTTTTCTTTTTTTTTGATTGATTGTTGATGAAACTAGGTAAATTTTGATTTTCTTGTGTGCCCATTAATGGAGGATAAAGATACCATATTTATAGACTTCAAATTTGTGGGTATATGGTAATTTTGGTCGAAGATTGGATATTGCAGTTACAGAGACTTAGTGGGCACTTTGTTGGCATTCAAGAATTCAAACATTTGGTCGAAGCCCACTAATTTCGGGCGAAGCTTCACTCAAAATCATCCAGAAGTTGTTCTTTGGATATAGGCACCTGCTTGGGCGAGTTTGAATGATCTCGGGACAGAGAAATTCTAGGTTAACTACTATTTGGTTGTCAAGTAGATTAGTTGTTCTTTGTTTATTTCTCATGATTTTTTTTGATTTTTATTAATTCTTGCATTGTATTTCGATTGTTATTTACTAATTTGTTGAATTATCAATTCAACAATGATAATATGCTCTTTAGTTAGTTGAGTAGTAAGCAAATTTTGTTCAAAAGTGTTTCTACAATGCAATTTTCATGATTTGCTTTCATTAATCTTATGCTTCTTCTTGTGTTCCTTACTAGATTTTTTCATATAACTATGCTAGAAGACAAATCATACTATATTTAGTAATGTGCTAGGATGAGTATGTTAGGAACGTGCCATGAACCTCATCCTATTGGAATGGCATCTCTTTCTTAATTATATCATTTTCAAAAGCTTTTTAGTAAAAATTATATTACTAGAAAACAATTTTCCAAACTTTATTGTGGATGGGGATAAAAAATGCTAGGATGAGTACTTGCATTCATTACTCTATCCGGAGTTGATTTGCTTTTTTTTTTGGAATTATTTTAACTGGTGGTATTGATTTTAATGACTATGTTTTGGAGTTGAATTTTAATGAATATGTTTTCGGCATTAAGTTCGAATCCACGTTCTTGGAATTTCTGTTGTCAACGTGGGCTGTTGGGCTATTGCTATTTCTATGCTATTGATGCCTGTTGCATTACTATTGCTGTGCCATTGTTGATGTTGTTGCTTTTGTATTATATTATTGTTGCTGCTACCATTATGTTGTTTTCATTTCTGTGTTGTATTACTGCTTTCTCCAACAATTTGCAACGAGCTACACAAAATCGTCTTTATGATATTGTGTTGTTGTGATGGCTCCTATTGGTTGCAAGTCCACTGGTTAGTGCATTCACATACTAACACATTCTTCTTTAGTTAATTATTTGTTTCCTTTCAATTAACGTCATACAAATATAAAAATTATATAAAATGATAACACAATAACAAAACAAACCATGATATCAGGCGTGGAGTGCTGAGATGATTATAAGCAACATGTTAAAACTACATAATTTTGACTTGGATTTTGGATTAATCTCCTTATCGTTTGATGATTAATACTATTGTTTTTGATTAATGTGTTTTTATGGTTTATTTTTATATTTGTTGATTAACGTTTGTAAGTTGAGGAGCAAACCTGCTTCGCTTAGTAATTTCGTCATCTATCAATCTAAGGTATTAAGTAAAGATCAGATTTTCTTACATTTTTTTTTGGTATTGAGCTAGCTAAACTATTGTTGCTTGGCGTCTGTGGAATTGTGCTCAATTGATTGATTACCAATCCTATGCATAATACATGAAAATATGTTTAGTTTATCTTCATTTGTTAATGGTCTCTATTTTATACTACTTCACCTAAAATGAAATTTTAGTGTTATGCTGCTGGTGTTGGAGTATTGGCATGGCAAAAGCATGCTACAGATCTTTGCAAGGTTTTAAAGGTCGTATTTCAATTCTTAATGATTGAGCTATATTACTATACGTATGGCAATCTTTATCGATACAATGTGGAACTCTTTTTGGCCTTTTAAGTACATGATGTTCGATAATAATGCATAAAACTGAAAGGTCTCAGGTAAAAAATAAAGCATTGTGATCCATATTTGTTGAAGGTGCTACACGTATTAAGAGTAGGTATACAATGAAGCACAAGTTAGACTGAATATGGAAATTGCTCTAAAGACCTTATTCATATCTCTGAAAGCATGCTAAATCTTCCTTAAGACAATTCCTAAACTCTTCAATTCAGATGCCAAAGCTTGTAGTTTGACATTGTAAGAAAAAGTTAAAATTTAAGAATCAATAGAGAATGCAAAGAATATGAGAAAATGAAACTTTTTACTTACTTCTCTGATGGAGTATAAATTTTGTATAACAACTTCCTTCTTTGACATAGCTCACACTAAAGTCAAACTACATGTATTATTTTCTGAATCTCACATTTTCAATTTCTCTGCATTCTATTCTTTGTGTTAAGATTATTGGTGACTTAAGTTTAATTAATTATATTAGTTAGTGTAAGAGGAAGAGGACACAAGTACTCTCTTATGATTGGGTGTTTGGGAATCAAGCTAGTACATTAGTACAATGTACTAAGAGTAGTGGAAACATGGATGAATGAAGGCTTGGTAGTGCAAGTCTTGGGCTCCAAGGAAGTATTCAAGAGTGGTACAAAGTGAGGACCAAGGGACATGTGCCATGCATTTTAAAAGGGAATCAAAGAGACAGAAGCTGTTTTTCGTGGCTTGCTTAGTTACTGCCTTCATATGTTGCTGCCCATTGCTTATTACCTTTAAACCCTATGCTCTCCTATATATACCCACATATATTCATGCTCTGAAGTGCCCCCAATAGTCTTATTATTAGAGCTATTCTTCTTGCTTAATTTCTACCCTTTAGCTCCTCCCTTCCATTACACATAACCTCCATTTGTAATTCCTTCAAGTTTTGTATTTCTCCTTTGAACACATATTAAATATATCGTAGGCTAGATAGTGGATGTAGCCAAATTGGTGAACCACCTTAAAAATCTTGTCTTGTTTATTTGTTTATTTTTTGCCATTCATTACTACTTGCATTATTTTTGTTCTTAAACTTTGACACACCATAAACACTCACTTAAACTTCAACTTAGTGATCTTTGAGTGAGGTTTAGCCTCTCCTTTCACTTTGGCATACTGGAAGTTATAACAACTTCCTTGTTTGACATATCCTTTTGATTAATGCTGGTAGTAGACTTGTAGTGCAAAGAATACGAGAATTAATAGAGAATGTAAAGAATTTGAGAATATAACAATTCCAAGGCGCTTGCTATTACTATGTTGTGGGCAGAGATCATCTACTACGTTTGGTTTCAAAGGAACGTTAAGATTTTTGGAGGCAAGAGCATGGATGAGCATCAAATTGGCCGGATGGTGATTTTCAATGTTGTTGCTCGTCTCTCGGATAAGCAGAAACAAATTCTCCTTATGTAACTGATGTTTTGTTCTCTTTGTAGTTTTTTCTTGGTTGTTTGGTTGGTTGTTTGAATTTTTCCCTTTTGTGGGTTTTGTTAGTCCCCCCCTCAGCATTTGGGGAGTGTGCTTTTGGTAATAAAATCTTTAATTGCCAAAAAAAATAATAATAAAACTATTATCTACAATAAAAAAAGGAAAATTTGCTCAAAATAATCTCAACTATAACCCGTTGGGCAAAAGTAATCTCAACTATCAATTTTTTAATAATCCCAAATATTCTCATAATTTATTGAAAACATACCCACCCCCTTGTGACCGGCTAGAACAAGTAAGTTTTCCACTCATTTTCTTTTTTTTTCCTTAACTATTCAAAATTAACCCTGCCCCTTTATTTATTAATCAAAAAAGAAAGAAAAAAGTGGAAAAATCACATGTTGCAGCCAGTTAAAAATACGGCTGTTCAAAAAAACCCGACCCGCTAGACCCGACCAGTCGACCCGCCGACCCGCAACATAAATGACAGGTCAATTTCTAAAAAATATTGTAAACTACGGGTCAAGTACCCGACCCGCCTTAAACGGGTCGGGTTATGGGCCGAAATTTAATTGAAGCGGGTACCCGATGACCCGCTTAATAAAGAACAAATATCCTTTTTTAAGGTTTTAAAGGCTGTCACCTACCTGTGAATATGTAATTCCATAGAAACTTTAAAGGAAGGGTCAAGAGATAATGGAGATGGAGAGTCCTGCTATAAACTTCAATTTTTAAAGTTTGTATTACTTAAAACCTTTTAGTTTAAATTACTTTATAGGTTTAAGTTTCCCGTTTCTTATTAGAAATTTACAAAAATTTCATACAAACTTCAAAGCTTTTAGTCTAAATTTCTTAAAAGGTTGTCACCTACTCAACTTATTCCTTATAACAGGGACTTGGATCTTCAAATTCAACAGCACTCTTTGTCAATTATTCATTTGGAATGAAACCGGGTACCCGGTGTTCCGACCCGACTTATTGGGGTACCCGAAATCCGGGTACCCGCATTAAATGGGTTGGGACACGGGCCGTTAAAAACGATACCGACTTACCAGTTACCCGGCTTTCCCGGTACCCGAAATGCCGGGTACCCGCTAATGAACACCCCTAGTTAATAGGGAGGTGGGTATGTTTTCAACAAATAATGAGAATAGTTGGGATTATTAAAAAATAATTGATAGTTGGGATTATTTTTGGCCAACGGGTGATAGTTGGGATTATTTTGAGCAAATTTTCCTAAAAAATAATAATACTAATAATAATAATAATATAATGATAATGATAATGATAATGATAATAATAATAATAAGAGCAAAGGAAAAATTAGTGAATCACACGGCTAACCTTTAGGTTTCACTTTTCATTCCCATTACTCCCCACCTTTATTCCCAATAAGCACTCCTTAAAACTCAATTACTCCATAATGTTTTTGAGGGTATTTAACTGTTTTCCCTGCAAAAATACTCACAAAGCATCAACTATTCCAATCCTTAAAAACTACCTCCGGGTGCAATTTGAGTACCTATCGGGGTAAAGGCGGGTTCGAGTTGTAAAAAATCCGACGCAATTCGAGTTCGATAACCACACTGTCAGGTTAATCTCAAGGTGTTTATTATGGGTCATGTTGGGTGGGATTATGTCGAGTACCTATCGGGTTAAAGACGGGTTTGAGTTGTAACAGGTCAGGTGCAAATTGAGTTTGGTTAACCACATTGTCGTGTCAATCTCAGCTGTGGGTTGTTCTCGAGTCGAGTGTCGGTCGGTTATTGGTCTAAAATAGCCAAGTCTATGTCGGGTTACGGGTCAACATCAGATCGAATTTAGGTAGATTATAGGTCACTATACTTCGGGTCAACCAACGGGTCGGATACAGGTTGATTAACTGGCGATATTACAAGTATGGTCAATTTTTTAAAACCCTAGGTTAGACTATAGAGCAAGCTTTCCCCACGTTACTTCTTATAATCAATAGTTATTCAGTCACTGACTTTTTATAGATTATCCATTACTCCTTCACTTGAAGTTATTAGGTTTACAGTCAATGGCGAACATTATTCTTTGCATAATCGATTTTAGAACACAAGATAATAGAACTTCATTAAAACAATTTAGGCGTAAGTCTCAAACATTCCATGACATATGGTACTAATTTGTTGGGTTCGCCACATGTGAATTGTGACATCTTTGTACAAAGTAGATAGATTATAAAAATATAAAAACTCGTGAGCGCTGGTCTCATATTGGGACCGTCCATATGGGTTGCCTAAAACCCAAAAATTGAAAAATAAAAACATAAATTCTTACTTGAGAACGTCTTTTGTAAAGAGGGCTCTCAAAAGCCCTGTTCAATTCTAAATATATATTGTTTCAACTCTAAATATAGATTTGGGCTGGACTTTTGAGAGTCGTCTTTACAAAATACGGTCTCTCAAGAGAGCACCTGAAATAAAAATAGCCCAAATTTAAGAAATTAAAGAATAAAAAGTCGATTTTGACCTTAGAGGTATAAATCTTTAGCTTAAAAGTATAAATTTCAACTTAAAATAAATCGTAAATAATTCAATTTAAAATAAAAGTTTAAAATTTGACTCAAAAGTGATCAATTTTGACGTTATTTAACTTATAAGTTTATAACTTTAAATGATTCAATTATTTTAAAGTCTTCAATTTTGACGTTAAAGCAATCAATTTTGAAATTAATGTTCTGAATTATAATAAAGCGATTAATTAAATGATTAATTAAAGGATACTCCCGGTATCCCGCACAAGGCAGGGTTTGAGTGGGGGGGTTTTTTTCCTGAAATTTCAATTAAATGATCAATTATAAATTTTGATCTAAAAGTGATCAATTTTGAAATCAAAGTGATTAATACTTAAAATTCATAACCATTTATAAGTCAATATCTTTAAAGTCTTTAATTTCGATGTTGAAGTTGTAGGAAGTATATATATAGGGAGATTTATTTTATTTGTAATTATTCTCTTTATTTTGTCTTTGATTTATTTCTTAGAAAAGCTCTATCATGGCTATATAAATTATAGCTTAGTCTCTTATTATAATTTAATAAAACAGCATCCAAAACCTTAATCCTTTGTCATCTTTTTTTCCGCAATATTAATCTTTTCATGGTATCAGAGCCGTAAGCTTCAGATTTAGGATGCAACGATTTATTCGGTTCTTGTCATCTATCAAAACCACTTACCAAAAACAATGATGTCGAAAGTCGGTATTCAACACAAAAATCCTTTGTTGCAACCAAAAAGGTTCAACACCAACCAAAGGATATTAAATTCAAAATGACTTTTCCGACAAGACTTACCGCAAATGGTGGTTCTTTCAACTAATTAAAACCAATACTGAGATTCAACATCACAGGACACATAAGTACTACCCGAAAAGGGCTTCGAGAAAGGAGTAATGGTATGTTTTTTCTGGTCACACTTAGGAAAAGTGATACTCCATTTTTTTCGGCCACAATCAAGAACGAAATTTACCGTCTCTTTCACCGTAAAAATCAACCGGACGCCACCAAGGCCCTCTTCATGAGAACTGACGGTGTGGCCTATTGTACTAGTACGGTACAAACCAACATTAAGGGTACAAAGTTCATTAGCAAGACAAGAAAAGTAATCCAAACCAAAAGATCAAGAAACACCATCGAAGAAATGGTAAACCTAGACAATGACAAAGAATTAGAGGGGAGAGAAAACCAAATTTCAGAATGTGAGAAAGGAAATTTTAAAGTTTCCAAAAATAATCCTTTTTATACCAACAAAATAAACCCTAATAAAACATTCCCTCCATCCGTTTTCTAAGCCAATAACCCCACAGCTATTTTAAGCATCAACTATTCCAATTCTTGAAAACTACCTCCAGGTGCACTTCGAGTACTTATCGGGTTAAAGGCGGGTTTGAGTTGTAAAAAATCCTATACAATTCGCGTTCGGTAACCACATTGTCGGGTTAATCTCAAAGTGTTGATTATGGGACATTTTAGGTGGGATTATGTCGAGTACCTATCGGGTTATAGATGGGTTTGAGTTGTAACAGGTCGGGTACAAATTGAGTTTGGTTAGCCACATTGTCGTGTCAATCTCGGGTGTGGGTTGTTCTCGAGTCGAGTGCCGGTCGATTATTGGTCTAAAATAGTCAGGTCCATGTCGGGTTACGGGTCAACATCAGATCGAATTTAGGTCGATTATAGGTCACTGCAGTTCAGGTCAACCAATGGGTCAGATGCAGGTCGATTAACGAACGGTATTACGGGCCAGGTCAATTTTTTACAACCCTAGGTTAGACGATAGAGCAACCTTTTCCCACGTTCCCTCTTAGTATTAATAGTTATTCAGTTATTGACTTTTTTTAGATTTTCCATTACTCCTTCACTTGAAGTTATTAGGTTTATAGTTCATGGTGACCATTATTCTTTGCATAATCGATTTTTAAACACAAGATAATAGAACTTCATTAAAACAGTTTAGGCGTAAGTCTCAAATATTCCACGACATATGGTACTAAGTTGGGTTCGACACATGTGAATTGTGACATCTTCGTACAAAATAGATAGATTATAAAAATACAAAAACTCGTGAGCAATGGTCTCATAGGACCCTCCATATGAGTTGCTTAAAACCCAAAATTGAAAATTAAAAATAGCCCAAATTTAAGAAATTAATGAATAAAAAGTCAACTTTAACCTTAAAGGTATCAATCTTTAGCTTAAAACTATAAAATTCAACTTAAAATAAATCGTAAACAATTCAATTAAAATAAAAGTTTTAAATTGGACTCAAAAGTGATCAATTTTGACATTAAACTAATCAATTCTTTAAGTTATAAGTATATAACTTTAAATGATTCAATTATTTTAAAGTATTAAATTTTGACGTTAAAGCAATCGATTTAGAACTTAAAGTTAACAATTATATATAAAGCGATTAATTAATTGATCAATTATAACTTTTAAATGAAATCAATAAAAAATTTTTTATTTTTGATCTAAAAGTGATCAATTTTGAAATTGAAGTGATTAATATATAACCTTATATAATTCAATATTTTAAAAGTCTTTAATTTCGATGTTGAAGTTGTAGGAAGTATATAAATAGGGAGATTTATAAAATTTTGTAATCATTCTTTTATTTTGTTTTTGATTTATTTTCTAGAATAGCTCTATCATGTATGTATAAATTAGAGCTTTGTCTTTCATTATAATTTAATAAAAACAGCATCCAAAACCTTTTACCTTTGTCATCTTTTTTTCCGCAATATTAATCTTTTCATGGTATCAAAGCCGTAAGCTTCAAATTTAGGATGCGACGATTTTTTCAATTCTTGTCATCTATCAAAACCACTTACCAAAAATAATGAATGTCCAAAGTCGGTATTCATGACAAAAATCCTTTGGTGCAACCAAAAAGGTTCAACACCAACCAAAGGATATTACATTCAAAACGACTTTTCCGACAAGAGTTATCGCAAATGGTGGTTTTTTTCACTAATTAAAACCCATACTTAGATTCAACATCACAGGACACATAAGTACTACCTGAAAAGGGCTTCGAGAAAGGAGTGATACTCCATTTTTTCCGACCACAATCAAGAACGAAATTTACCCTCTCTTTCACCGTAAAACCACCAGGCCACCACCAGGGTCCTCTTCATGAGAACTAACAGCGTGGCCTATTGTACTAGTACGGTATAAACTGACATTAAGGGTACAAAGTTAATTAGCAAGACAAGAAAAGTAATTCAAATCAGAAAATCAAGAAAACCATCGCAGAAAATGGTAAATCGAGACAGTGACAAAGAATCAAAGGAGAGAGAAAACCAAATTTCAGAATGTGGGAAAGGAAATTATAAAGTTTCCAAAAATAATCCCTTTTATACCAACAAAATATACCCTAATAAAACATTTCCTCCATCCGATTTTAAGCTCATAACCCCACACCTATTTTAGCCCTAAATCCCACAAAATGTTTGACCCAAAATGCCACACCACATCTTACTTACCCACCATCCACTTTGATAAACTAACAACCCACTTTTTCATCACCAAATAGTAATGTAACATTTTTATTTAAACCTAAATACTCCTCTTGGATTTTTGATTGCGGGGCAACAAACACAAAGACTTTTGATCCATCTGATCTTTTATCCATTGTCCCTACTTCTCGGACTCAAATTAAAACTGTAAATGGTGAATGTGTTAGTGTACATCAAGCTGGAAGTGTTGATATTTCTCATTCACTTCATTAAAAGTTTTCTTCTTATTCCTAGTTTATCCCCATAAATTGTTATTTGTTTGTCAATTGACTAAAGATCTTAATTGCGTTGTTATTCTGTCTTCCACTCATTGTGTTGTGCAGTATGCTGAAACTGAAAAATAATTGGACATGATACTGAACGAGGAGGTTTGTGCTGTGTGGATGCGACAACTCAAAAAGGTCTAGATATGCTTACTCGTGGATCTCTTGACAATAATCACCTCTGGATGTGGCATCGACGTCTGGGTCACCCCTCTTTAACTAATCTTAAACATTTATTTCTGTAATTTAAAAACACTAATTTGTCTCTTGATTATGAAGTTTGTGTTTTAGCAAAAAGTCATAAACATTCATATTTTCTTAGTGCAACCCATTCTACTAGACCTTTTTCTTTAACACATTTTGATGTGTCGGGACCCGCTCCAGATTTTGGTACTCATAGTTTTCATACTATATCTTATTTGTGATTGTACTCATATGAGTTGATTGTATTTTTTGAAAAACAAATCTGAGGCTTTTTTTCCAGTTTTTTTTACCTTTTTTTAAGATTGATAGGAGATTGAATATTCTCTAGAGGTAGGGTGAATAGAGAGTATGCCCGTTTAAAAAAATTCTGGAAGATAAGCTCAAGAGCTTGGGAAACCTTTCAAAACAATTTTCTAGAACTGTTTTAAGTCGAATGATAAAATTATGAACTATATGCGCAAATAAACATAAACAAGAACAAGAGATTTGTTAACGAGGTTCAACTATTAATAGCCTACTCGCCGCCTATGGCTTCTCTTCCAATCCATAGGATTCAACGCCTTTTATTAATGAACTCTAAGACAACTTAGAAGATCTCTTTATCTTCTCTCACCACATTTTTTCCTTTGAAGAGTATCTTACAAGTTCCCTTAATAAAAGCAAAAATCTAAATCTCATAATAGAGAAAACAAATTGAATACTTAAAAAAGTATTCCAACCTTAGATGTATTTAATAATGAAAGTTCTAACTCTTTTTAACTCTAAAACCTATTTCAAATGATAGAGTTATATGAACTAAGTTTTTACAACACCTTATGAATTCTAGACCTTAATTCAAGAAGAGAAAAAATTATGAGAATTGTTGCAATCTTAATCCTTGAATGAATTCTCATATTTATATGTCACGCCTCAACATAATCTTGTAAACCAAGGAATCTTCATCCGACAATATAGATAATCTAATCAATCTTGTCCAATCTTCAAAACCTTGATCCTTAATTCAAAATGACGCTCTTATTGCGACTTATTCAAACACGTTTTTGATTGCTATTTTTAGGTATCTCAACTTTTGATGTGTTACCACGTTAGTGCTCATACAAGGTATTTAAAATACTATAATTCAAATAATAAAACTGTATAGATATTGTTTAAACTAAATTCCTACTTTTTAGCTTAATTTAAATACTTTTTCCTATTTTCAGTTAAGATTCAAAATGTCTCCATATCTATAAGAAAACCTATAAATAGCAAACCTTAATTACCAAGCAAATTACTTATTCAAATATTTAAACATAAAGGTATAATATCACATCCAACATAAAGCATAAAACGTGTAAGAGTTTATTCAAACATTTAAATATTTTGAACACACGTTTTTCTAATTCAAATTCAAATATAAATACAACCTTATCCAAAAATAATAAACTTAAGTCATTTTAATTTTCACTTAATCTAGTATATTTCGGACTTAACTTGTTTATCAATTAATCACTTAATGTCTAATATGATTTTGGACCAACTTAAACAACTAAACATAATTACTTAATATATTGTTTATTTTAATATGTGTTTTGACTTCTCATCACTTAAGGGAGTTGAGTCTTCATTTTTATAATATGCTCTGAACTCAATATGATGCTACACCACAAATATTACGTTCTGACAATTGGGGGGTGGGGAGTACGTAACCTAGCTATGAAGCAATTCATATCTGACCATGGGATGGTCCATCAAACCTATTGTCCTGATACTCCACAACAAAATGGGGTTGTTGAACGCAAAAATCATTCGTTGCTTGAAATTAACCGGGCCCTTTTAATAGTCTCATTCCCCTGCTTCCTTCTGGCCGGAAGCCCTTGCCACAATTGCCTATCTCACCAACTGCCTTCCTTCTAAACCTTTCAATTACAAAACTCCACTTATAACCTTGGGGTCCTTCGTTTATGTTCCCTCTTCTCATTCCTTACATCCTCGTTTTTTTTTTGTGTATAGCTTATGTTCATCTGCCAAAACAAACTAGGAGAAAACTTGAACCACGGGTTGTTAAGTGTTTTTTTCTTCGCTATGCGGTAATTCAAAAGGGATATATGTGTTTTGACCTTCTACACAATCGGATGCATACTACTATTGATTGTGATTTCTTCGAACATCTTATTATTACCCCAAGCCTGGTCCTCAGGGGAGAGAGTTAGTGATGACCTAAGATCGCCTAAATGTTTAGTTGTGATTGATCCAAAACCAAGAGAGCAAGTAGGCAAGACCAGCGATGTTGTTTTTGAAGACAACGTATCTCCTCTTCAGCGTACTCCAGTTCAGCCTACTCCAGTCCTACCTACTGAGACTCCGGAGGCGGAAGTGGTAAATTCTGATATCCCTCAATTGATTGATAATAAATCTATTGATGTTGTCAAAGTAGACATACCCAACAGGTATGAGTTACCACCCAGAAGCACCAGGAGAATCCCACAAAGAAGATATGATCCTGAATTTGAGGCTATGGTATTCAATATTGCTATTTACTCTGATGATGTGGCTAAAAACGTAGAAGAACCTCTCTAGGATCCAAAGTGGAAAAAGACAATTGAAGAACAAATCACTACTCTTGACAAAAATGAAACTTGGGAGACATGTGATCTGCCAAAAGGAAAGAAAACAGTAGGGTGTAGGTGGGTTTACTCAATCAAGTACCTAGATGATGGAACTATGGAAAGGTACAAAGCTTGATTAGTAGCACAAGTGTATACTTAGACAATAGAGTTGATTACTCCGAGAACTTCTCTTCAGTGGCCAAAATTTATACGATTTGAGTTCTATTCTTTGTTGCTGGAAATAAGGATTGACCACTACACTAGTTTGATGTAAAGAATGCATTCCTTTATGGGAAAATAGAAGAAGAAAATATGAAAGCTCCCCCAGGTTCCTCAAGTGATTATAATCCAGGTAAAGGGTGAAAACTGAAGAAGACACTTTATGGTCAAAAGCAGTCTCCGAGAGCATAGTTTGGAAGATTCACCACAACTATGACAAAGTTTGGGTATAAGCAAAGCAGCTCAGATCACACATTGTTCCTTAAGAGACAGAAGGGTTGCATCACATGTCTGATTATCTATGTAAATGATATGATCATTACCGAAGATAATAGAGAAGAGATGTGTGCCCTCAAGAAAGCAATTGTCTTGTGAATTTGAGAAGGAGGACTTGGGTCGACTGAAGTACTTTCTTGGCATTGAAGTTCTGAGGTTAAAGGGAGGTATCTTTATAAGTCAAAGGAAGTATATTTTTATGACTTATTGGCAGAAACTGGTATGATTGATAGTAAACCTGTAGAGACACCTATCATAGCTCATCATGGTCTTAAGATGATCAAAGGAGGAAAACTAACAGTCAGGGCAAAATCAGAGAATGGATGGAAAATTAATCTATCTTGCTCTCATCCGACTAGACATTGCATACGCTGTCGCAGTAGTAAGCAGATTCATGCATCGACCACAGACACATCACATGACAGCAATCATGGGGATTCTAAGGTATCTCAAAGGTACAAGTAGCAGAGACATATTTTATTAGAAGAATGAGCACTTAGATTTGTTGGCCTACACAGATGCTGATTAGGTAAAAGATCGAGACAATAGGAAAATCTACTTTTGAGTACTTTACATTGGTTGGAGCAAACTTGGTTACATGGAAGAGTAAGAAGCAAAAGGTGGTTGCTCTATCAAGTGCGGAGACAGAGTTTTGTGGTATTGCAAAGGGCATAACTGAAATCGTATGGTTACTAAAACTTTTGAGTGAACTACACTTCCTGCAAAATAAGGCATGTAGACACTTCATTAAGGAGAAATTGAAGAATAAGGTTATAAGCCTTCCACTCGTAAGATCAAAGGATCAGCTGGCTGATAATACTTACAAAGGCAGCTACATCAAAAGGTTGTGATCAAACATTATGCAACTTATGTATTGTTGACCCCACGACCTAACTTGAGGGGGAGTGTAGGAAAGTATATAAATAGGGAGATTTATCTTATTTGTAATTATTCTCTTTATTTTGTCTTTGATTTATTTCTTAGAATAGCTCTATTATGGCCATATAAATTAGAGCTTTGTCTCTCATTATAATTTAATAAAAACAGTATTCAAAACCCTAAACTTTTGTTCATTTTTTTCTCGCAATATTAATCTTTTCTGAAGTGATCAATTTACACCTTAAAGTGATCAATTATATATAAATGTCCAACTAAATAATTAATTAACGGAAATTTCATTATATACCACTGAGTTTCTTCATAATTCACCGTATACCACGTGAAATGTTGTAGATCACCATATACCATTGAGTTTTAGTCCGTTAGCACAAAATACCATTAATGACAAATTCCGTTAGTCTTCCGTTTGTGGTAAATATTAATTCACCATATACCATTACTTTTTTTTTTTGCGTCAAATACCATTAATAACCTTTTTTGCGTCAAATACCATTACTTGAGTTACAAATTTTCGACGCTTTTTTTCGACGTTTGTGGTAAAATGGCAGTTTGTGCAATTGCAGCCACATCAACATTATCAGTCATAGCCATAGCCATAGCCATTGCCAATACAAATTCAAGCTTTTCCAGAAAACCAATCCCTTCAAAATGGAACCCAATCAATCATCATCCTTCTCCAAAATTGAGAGACACAAGTAATGTAATAACAACATCCATAACAGAAAAGAAAAAAACAGTAGAAATGAGATTAATAGGATTAATGGCAGCTTCATCATTGTTATTTGGGTTTCCATTAGAAGTTGATTCAACCAGAATTGAATAATCTTCAACAATAACCAAAAGTTTATCTTGATATTTATGTCTATTAACACTATTCAACCAATTATTCAAAAAATTCAAATAAGGTTCACTAATAATACAAACAATCACAGTTCCATTTTTCCCAGAAAAAATAACTACAACTTTAAGGGAGTGATTCCTCCATTTAGACTGAAATTAAAAGTGGGTATTTTACAAAAATGATCGAGAGATTCCCGGATAAGGGTAAAGAAATCATAGAATTATGAGGAGTGATAAAAGGAGGAGGAGATTAGTGCGAGTTAGAAGTGAAGCAGATCTTTTGTTTAGGGAGATAAAAGGAGGAGAAAGAATATGAGTTTGTTAATAGAGTGTGTGATTGTCTTTGATGAAGGGATGTCGCCATTGTTGTTGAAGATTGAAGGTTAATAAAGTGTGAATTTCTCCATGGAATAAGTTTGGTTAAAGAAGATGAAGAACAATGAATCTAGAAGGTATTAAGTGGAAGAAATCTGGATTGATCGAAGGTTTTGATTGATTTGGAAAATTGGGAAAAGTGTATGATTGAAGGTATTTGGGGAAGAAATCTTGATTCATAATGGGTGTTTGGAAAAGTCAACCCTAACAATGACGCCAGTTGAATGAGTAAGGGCAATCTGGTAATTTACCACAAACGGCAGACTAACGGAATTTGTCATTAATGGTATTCTGTGCTAGCGGACTAAAACTCAATGGTATAGGGTGATCTACAACATTTCATGTGGTATATGTGAATTATGAAGAAACTCAGTGGTATATCATGAAACTTTCCATTAATTAATTATAACTTATAAAAAAAATCAATTTTAACATTTAAAATATAAATTAAGACTTTAAATAAATTAATTATTAATCAAGTATTAAAAACAACTATAACTAACTAACTAAACTATTAGTCCGAAATCCGAATATAAGACGATAACTCAAAATATTTATCTTCACAAAAAAAAAAAAGGAAAAGTGGGAAAATCGGACGTGTTTTAAGTATAAATAGAATCCAATCCAAAGGTCTAAATAGGCTTACAAGATCCTTGTGACTTGTTAAACTTCCACGTGTCATGTCTGGAACTCTCATGAAGATACTCTGCTCTTCGGAATTTGAATGAATTGAAGTTTGCAACAATAGGAGAGTGGAGAGAGACTTCAAAATTTGTCCACTTTTGTAAGTTCATTTTTCATTTTTATTTTACGTATTTTTGATTGAAATTTCAAACTTCGATTAAACTTTAACTGTGGGTTTTTCAAATTCAGGTACTGATTGTCTCAATTTTAATGCTTTATGATCGGAAATATGCCCCATTTGTGAAATTAGGTATCTTTTTCTGGGTGTTTTCCTGTTTAATTTCTGCATTTAAAGTTGCATGTCTTTTCTTTTTGCTACCGTTTAAAATTTCATTGTTTCTGATCTAAAGAAACCATTAGGCTGTTAAGGGATGAGAGTTGTAATGGGTTTTGTTGGTAGATTAGATTGTTTTGAATTTAGTCGCACATACTCAAGATATTAGTATTTTTTTGGAGTAGGCAAGAGGAAAGTATGAATTCTTCTTGATTATCAAATATTAGTTCATATGTTTGCTTTAATATAATTACTTAGTTTTTAAGCTCTTAAATTTTTTTTCTAAAATCAAAAATTAATCACTATCTTAAAATTGATGACAAATATGTAGCAAAGACTACTCTGTCCGTAGTGCATGTAGCATGCTTGATTGGTATGGTCAAAGATAGTTTGAAAATTTACTTTGGTTTGCATTATGCCAAGTTTAGTATTTCTTCCATTCCAAGATAGTTGCAACATTCGACTACAGTTTAACACTAATTGAATTCTTAATATCTCTGATTAAATATAATACTCCCCTCTTATTCATAGAAAATGGGTTTCTTATTGGGTCAATTCAATGTCCCATTTCTATTTTTGTCATTTCTTTTTACCTTTTTTACCCTTATTACAGCAACATAACAACACATTAATATCAATACCTTTATGAAAAAAAATAAAGTTTTTAACAATCAAACAAGATTCCCTTGAGGCCTTGACTATGTTTTACTGTTGAATGAATAATGCAATATTTCTAATATTGCAAGTAACTTGGAATGTAGAAAGTATACAATAAGTTATGAGGTCATGGTTTGGAGCATAAGTATCATTATAAGTGCCTAATTTTAAGTCTTAACTTCTAATATCTTTATTCTCTAATACTGACCTTATATTACTTTTATTCAACAAGGAAAGGGAAGATTATTTTTTGGTTGTTTTACATCATACATAAAGTGTATGAATATGAGGTTCTATATGTAGTCAATACGATTAGTATGTAGTTTATTAGTTGGCTCATGGTTTTCCCTCACTGATCTATGTGCTGTTGTTGGGATGTTTCAAATGAATGTTTAGAACCTGAAAACTCAGGAACAACTTTAATCATTCTTTGTCATCTGCGCGTAGCAGGCACTTCTAGGAACACAAGCTTTTTGGTATTCTTGCAAATATGAGTTTTGTTTTCCGTGGTAGCCGAGGGGATATTGAAAATGGATTTTCCGGAATCATTCCAGAAAGGCGTTCTGTTGTATGTTTTTTAATTCGTTCTAGCTTGATTTCCTCTTTACTTGGGTGTCTTTACATGTATGGGAGTTATGCTAAAATTCGCTGTTTTTCCACTTGGGACAGAGAATTCACCCTGTTCGACCTGTCAATACAAATTCGTTGGCTTTTCTCGTGACTGGTAATGTTATGACCGAACTTACCTTAATCTTTAAACTTAATCTCGATGAGTAAGAATTACCTGACTTCTACTTTGTTGAATTGGTGTGCACTGTGCAGTTCTCTTGTTGTTCACAATATTGAATACTCATCAGATGTCATCTAATTTTCTGGTAATTTCTTCCCAATTTGAGGTCGCACCTGATTTCTTGGTGATTAGGAATTTTGTGTTTTAGAGAGTTATATGCTCTTTATGTACAGCTGTGGCTAGTACTTGGTGTGTTTTTGATCGCAACAACTTTGAGGATGTATGCTACTTGTCAGCAATTGCAAGTTCAAGCTCAAGCTCATGCGGCAGCAGCAGCTAATGGCCTGTTTGGACAAACCGAATTTCGTTTGCAGATGCCTCCATCCATAGCTTTAGCAAGCAGAGGGAGACTACAGGGACTAAGGCTTCAACTTGCACTTTTGGATCGAGAGTTTGATGATTTAGGTATGCTAACTATTCATTCATCAAATTCGTGAATTTTAAATGCTTTACCATCGTATCTTACACCACTTGTTGTCTTAGATTCAAAAAGCGTGCCTCGCTTTGCGCCTTGTCCGCCTCAAGCTCAGGCTTGGCTGAAAACACCTCCGCTAGGTGAGGCAAAGCCCACTACAAGAGGCATGCGCCTTTGGCGCCTCGATACGCTTCACGCCTTTTGCGCCCGGTGGTCCTCCTTGTTGGGTTCGGTAATTAACTTATGCTTGTTTGTTCGAAAAAGAAGTAAAATTCGAAACTCAAATTTACTTGAATATGAAGTTTGAAAAACCATTGCTTCTTTAAGAAAAGCAAAAATCATTTGAAGAATTTAATAACTTTTGGAATTCTTCGTTTCTCATTATAATAGTTTTGTGCTAAAATGGTGTTTACCGCAAAAATAATAAGTATTTTCAAGCTTGTTAATCCTAATATATGAATATCATGTTTTTTGAAGTATTATACATGTTTTAAAATTGATTTTTATGCTTTTAGCAAAAAGGTGCGTCTCGCATTCAAAAAGATCATGCCTTCACCCTGCACTTTGCGCCTAGGCTCTAAGGGCCTTTATCGCCTCGGTGCGTCTCGCGCTTTTTAAAACTAAGAATGTTGTCTCGAATCTCCGACATTCTAAAAACATAGATGATTTCTGAATGTTATGCACATTTTGGTTGATTTCTCTATCAATTTTGTTGCAGACTATGAAACATTGAGAGCCTTGGATGCTGACAATGTTTCAAACGTTCCTTCCATGAGTGAAGAAGAGATAAATGCCTTACCTGTTCACAAGTACAAGGTAACAGGACCAGAGAGGTAGGGTATACCGTACATTTGAATATTAATGGTTTCTTGAATATCAAACCATTGGAATGCCTTAGTACAGCATTGCCTTTTGGCTAATTGAATCGCATAGAAGTCAAGTCACATTCTAATGTTAATATTTATTCCTGGATAGTGATACTTTACAACCACCAGAGACCTCAGCGTCGTCAACATCTGCTGAGGTAAATTATCTTTACTGTACACATGGATATTTTCCCCTTTTCTTTAATCTCGTTTCTCTTGCTTTTCTCTTTTGCATTATGTGGTCTCCACTTCAATTCTCTTTGAGCATTTGCACATTCTTAAATTAGACTGCACTTATTGTCAATGCCAGCACATTAACGGGGAGACACGAGGTGCACACACATCATAATTCAAGGAGATATATATTATCCCAAAAGCATATGGCCATGGGAAGGACTCCAATAACTTATAAGCATGCACACCATTTTCAATTTTGTCGATGTGGGATAACTCATCCCAACACACATACCAAAATATCATGGTTCATCCATGAGACGATCAATTACACTAATTAAACTCACCCTCTGATTTTCTGAAGCAAGAAAATGATGGTTGTCTTGTCCCTAAAAATGGCCAGCATAACCTCTGAAGCAAGTTCATCTATCATGCTTTTGTGTTAATTAGAGATTCATGTAGCTTATGAAAGATTTTAAGCTTTTGGTTTCTTCTCTTCTTCCACTCGTACATATATGATTTATACAATTGTTACCAATTAAAGCTTTTATAGAATGGTGAATTCGAAATTATGAAAATATGCTCATAGAGCATGTTTACTTCTTGTGTATCCATTTGGAGCTATGCCCTCCCCTTCTTTATTCAAGAACACTTGTAAGCCTCTCCAATTAGTGGCGCACCCAAGATTTTTGAATCGGAGGTTGTAAAAAACAATTTTACAAGAATTGAAAAGGTTACAACTCACATTTATTCAAGGAAAAACTATGTAAATCATTACAATTAGTATCTGAGTTCTCAAAATTTGAAAATACTTTCAATTATTTCATCAGTCACACCTAAAAATACATCACTCTCTAAATTGATTCCTCTATTTATTTCGTGAGTTTATGATAAAACAGGAAGTAATAAAATCGAAGAATAATTTGAAATAGAGAAAATATGTAGTTCATATAAAAGACAAACTCAATTTTCTTGCTTTTACCACTGAATCACTCAATTCAATGGTGATTTTCATCTACTGTTTTAGTTCTTTACTTGCACTTGTATTCTTTGTTTGGTCCGTGATTAAAATATCCACACATTCAATAAAAAAGAATATGCATCTCATTCAATCAATCATTAAAAATTTCTCCCTCCGTTTTGTTTTGGTTTTACAGTATTGAATGAATGATAATCTTACGTATGAGAGTAAAAATGGAGATAATATTACCTAATAGACTAAAAGGTAGAGTTGCACCGTGTTGCTGAAGATAAAGAATTTGCTATTAATATGGAAGCATGATGATATGAGTAACTAATAATTTTCTAAACTTTATATCCTAGGTAATTTTGTTTTCAGTAATTAAATTGCTGCATCGAAAATCAAACTTAAAAACTTATGTGTTGAAAATATGACTTATATTTTCTATTTTAGATTAATGCACCTTTTTGAACCAATATCAATGTATTCATAACTAATAGCATTGCCAGTGGATGCCCACTTTCTACCTCTCAATTTCTTTGGCAAATACGTTCTGTATATGATATGTTTATGTTTTTGTATTACTATATAGTAATCTTTTTATTCTGGTTAATGAACAGAATAAGCAAGATGCTGATAGTGCAAAAGTTTCAGAAGAAGATCTAACCTGTACTATTTGCCTGGAGCAAGTGAAGAGAGGCGAACTCCTCCGCACCTTGCCATGTTTACATCAGGTGTGTTATAAACTGCCGTGTACTTTTTATATACATCTGAAAATTTCAAATACTTTCATAAGCGAGGTTTATGATAAGCGAATTGTATAAAATTTAACTACTCCAAATCACTGTTCAAGTAAAATTTAAAATGCTTTTGTATTATTTCTGCAGTTCCATGTCAATTGCATTGACCCATGGCTGCGCCAACAGGGGACATGCCCCGTTTGCAAACTAAAAGTGGGATCTGAAATGGGTGATCATGCCTTGGATAGAACGGCTGTGATTGCCGATATGGTCTAAATCGATTCTATATACTCCTGTATACTAATGAAAAACACGGTATTGCCAGTAAATGACATATTTAAAGACTGTCCTTCCTTCTTGTCTTGTGTATACTAGTGTATCAAATGTTAGAATTTGCAATTTCAGTTTTTCACAACAGAGTACAAAATATGAAATCGGAAAACAGAGTACATAATTTGCAATAACTTATCAGCATCGAAATGTTTTCTGCTATCTGTATATCAACATTTGTAAATGATCTGGAATTGACTGAGGAACCCAGATTATTATGTGAAGTGATGACAATGAAGGAGCGAAGCTGAACTATGTCATTGTGGTTGTGTCTAAGCCTCTATATGGATGCATCCGTCATTGGTTTCGTTATGCTTCTTTTAAATCTAGTGAGATAATGGTATGACATGATTTAATTTGATTTAAATATTTTTAACTGTTCTGGTTTTTATGTAGAATTAAAAATTGTGCTTCAAATTAAATGTGCACTCCCCAGAACTGCTGATGGTGGAACAACGTCGCAATCATGAAGCCAAAAACAGCATGCTTCATGCCTTATTTACCGATTTGAAGAAGTCTTCTTTTAAAAATACTTGGCTGACTTACATTCTGCTGACTGAATCCTGGCCTATATACTTCTATATATTATCTGTAAGTTTTCAAGCAGATTTTACTTATTTTTTAAGTTAATAACTGCTACCGATTCACAACATCATTCCATTACATAAATGCCATTATGCGGCTCTTATATACGCTTCCCATCTTGGACGGATTTGACGGGTCAAATTTAACGACCTTACTCTTAAAAACAAAGAGGTTGTTTCCAATTGACCCATGATAGCAAAACGTCATCTGCAAAAAATAAGACGAGCACGTGATTTGTAGAGCGGGCCACTTTTTTATAGTCCACTATATAATCCAAAAGTAAGATCATGATTAAAGTAAAATATTTGGTGTTTAGTGTTTTGATTTGTCTCACTTGTATATTTTTCATGATTCTGACAATTCCTCACATAATCTCACCGTGACCCACTCGTGTGGACACGGGATACCCGTGGGCTTGGGCCCACAAACTCACGGGTCAAGAACATTGACTTGCACATACACTTGGTGAGATTTATTATTTTCCAAAATCATATGGTAGTAAGAAGAGTAGCTCACCAAAAATATATGCAAGTTAACAACCCACTATTTTATCAATGTGGGATCTTGTCTCACATGTGAAGTATTTCCAACACTCCCCCTCACATCATAAGCGACCTCACCTCATAAGCGACATCATACCAGGAACCACCTTCGGCTCTAATACCATATTAGGCCGTGACAATGCGTCACATAATCTCACTGTGACCCACTCGTGTGGACACGAGATACCTGTGGGCTTGGACCCACAAACCCACGGGTCTAGAGCACTGACTTGCACATATACTTGGTGAGGTTTATTATTTCCCAAAATTATATGGTAATAGGAGTAACTCACCCAATATATATGCAAGTCAACAACCCACTATTTTATCGACGTGGGATTTTTTCTCACATGTGAAGTATTTCCAACAGTTTCATAGTCAAGTTCCTAACCTCATTTTGGTCAAAGGCTAATGGTTTATATAATTGGAGTATTTGTTAGGCGATCTTTGTAGGAATGATTGAATTTTCTTATTGCACGTTTTTCTGAGCTTCAAGGATGCCTCATCCTTTTTTGTACCCTCTTCTTATAGTTGTTAAAGAACCTTTTCTTTTTTATTTTTTTTTTCTAATGAAGCATATTACTTCATCTTATAAAAATGTAGGCTATTTCAATTTCGTAATAATTTAATACTTTTGGAATTGCCTATATTTTAAACTTGATTAATTGTTTATGCTCCTCTTTTTGATTAAAATTAAGATAAAATTAAGGGTTGTTTTCGAAAAACTAAAAAGGATGTTTTTTTTTTTAATATAAAATTAAAACTGATGTTGTATTGGTAATTCTTTTTAGTTTTTTCCGAATTCTACAACATAAATTGAAGTTACGACATTAAATGGTTTTACTAATTTAGTTTTTTACTCCCTAAACGCTCACATCAACACATTTTTGCCTCATCATTGCGCATATTAATAAATGCAACTACGATCTTTTTAGAAAGGCGAAAACTTATTTCCATATATTCGTCTGGACGGTAATGTAAATGTATAAAATAATTCATGTAGCTGAGGTATGAAAATCCTTTAGATGTCACCTTCTCCATAATAGTTGTAAGGTTGATAAGCTTTGCTGTGTTATTCCCCAAACCCAACCAAGTCATGATATTTTTATAGTTCTCCAACTTGGAAGTTAGAGATTATTAAGTGCATGGTTTCAAAATGTGTAGTACAATTTTTGCAAAGTCAAAGCTGTACTACAAATTTGGATATTGTATGACCTCCACACAAGTTAGGTTAAACTTAAAATAATTAATATAAAATGTAGATTAACTCAATTATCAAGCAGACAGACATATCTAATTCAGAAGTCTATATGAACTCCAAAGACAATGAGCGCGATAAAGGTGGAATAAGTAGCTACAATGACATCCATCTTTTCTCTCAAATCTCTTAAGTCAACTTCGCTTGTTATTGTTCTTGTTCTTGTGCTCTGTTTCCAAATCGTTTTGATCGATGCCCATGGAGGCCTTCATGATGATCATGATGAGGATGAGGTCCCAAACACGGGCAACTCCACTCCTACTGTCGCCAAGCACCTCAATTCAAGAAAACTTGTTGCAGTTAAAATATGGTGTCTAGTCATTTTCTTCCTTAGCACCTTTGCCTTTGGAGTCTCGCCCTATTTCTTACGATGGAACGAGAACTTTCTTGTGCTTGGGACTCAGTTTGCCGGAGGTGTCTTTCTTGGAACGTCGATGATACATTTTCTAAGTGATGCCTCTTCTGTTTTTGAGAGTCTCACCTCCCTTGAATACCCTTTTGCTTTCATGTTAGCTTGTGCTGGTTATGTTCTTACGATGTTTGGGGATTGTATAATCCTGTATATTGCGAAGAAAAGCGCAGAGAAAAATAGGGTGGGGGTGGAAGGAAGTGTAGACGAAGAACAGCGAGAAAAACATGGTGTGGAGCATAACCCGATGTTCATAAGAACTACTTCGGTTGGAAACACTTTTCTTCTCATAATTGCTCTTTGTTTTCATTCAGTCTTTGAGGGCGTGGCTGTTGGCATTGCAGGTAACACTATTTCCATCTTCCCTTGCTTTTATCTGTTTTATGGTGTATATATTTCGATTCAATTTCTAATTGATAATCTTTACTTGTATACTTGATCTTACTTCTCACTAGAAATACAATCTGTTTCTTTGCCCAGATACTGAAGCTGATGCATGGAAGAACTTATGGACAATATCACTGCATAAGGTATTTGGGGCTGTTGCAATGGGGATAGCCCTTTTAAGAATGATCCCTAAACGACCATTATTAGCCACAGTTGCGTACTCTTTTGCGTTTGCTATTTCGAGTCCTATCGGTGTAGGGATCGGAATTGCCATCGATGCAACGACAGAGGGTCGGACAGCAGATTGGACATACGCCATATCGATGGGATTTGCTACTGGGATATTCATATATATTGCTATTAATCATCTCATCTCTCAAGGATATAAGCCGCATTCTCCTTGTTACTTTGACACCCCATTTTATAGGTTCCTTTCTGTTCTTATTGGGGTTGCTGTCATTGCTGTTGTTATGATATGGGATTAGAGATCCATTACTAATAACATTAAATATAAATACACCATTTTATTTCAGTTCTTTTGGGAGATGGGGGAACTAAAAGGTTGTACATGCCTAAAAAGATTGCACTTTTAATTTGTATAGGATGGCTTTCTCTCTATTTTCTTCGATTCACTTCAAATGTTTCATTTGGAGTTTTACTCTATTTTTATCACTCTTAGGAGGTGTTTAGTATAAGAATTGAAATGGAAAGAAAATGAAATTGGAAAAAGATTGGGTAATGGAAACAGTAAGGGTTACTTCTATAATTTGTTTGGTTTGCATTTACATAAATAAAGAAATTAAAAAAATGTCAAGTAATCTCAAGTGTAAAGCCCAAAAGTCAAGTCAGTGCTCAGTGTTTTTATATCTTCTTTCAGCATAATTTTCTTTCATGTATGTTTTATTCATAATTCACTTTTTTTTTGTTAAATTCTGGTTTTGAATTACAACTTTTCACATTTTTCTATATTATTGTGGTGGTTGTGACTAGTTATAATTAAGATTTTGTACATATTAGTAAATTTAACAACCTCAACAAAAAATTTATCAAAAAATATTTAATATAAATTTAAAATAAATATTTTGGATCGAATACTTTTGAGCACTCCTAGCGATTCGGATGGGGAGGTGGTGTTGTTGATATGCGCAAGGGAGTTTTTTTTTGATGGGATTAGGGCTAGGGATAGCCAAGGGTCAAATTTGGGCCGGGTCCAAATATATCCCGATCCAAAACCTAATTTTTTGTGGGAGTCAAACCTAAATCTGGATCCATAGAATCTAACTGGTCTAGGGTCTGATCTGAGTCTAAAATTATTTTATTTCTTTACCTTGAAAAGTTTTTTAAAATATATTTTACAATTTTTGACCATGTGTATAAAATATTTAAAACACTTTGACTAACAAAATTTTTATTAATACTTGAAAAAAGATGTGAAAGTGTCAATGGGTCAGCTTCGTATCGAATTTGGGTCACAAATGTTGGACCCGGATTCGGACCCTAAGGTCATGGATCCTAATCCTACCCAAAGTCAGAGGGTCCAAAAATAAATGGATGAAAACCCTTAAATTTGGGTAGTGTTGGGTCTTGGACCTAAACCCATGCCAATTCCTAGTTAGGGTTGCTCATATCTGGGCCAACTGGAGAGAGAAAGAATAATAGACATATTATAATGGAGTTTGTTTCCGGTGGTATGTGGGCAGTAACATTGTAAGGGTATTCATTGCCTTTAGGTAATGGTTACAATTAAACAATTCTCATATCAAATAATATGTTACGGATACACTTTAGCGATATTGTCTCTTGAGCTAAAAAATTTGATACCAAGCACACTTTTACTTTGTATTTTATTCTTATTCAATAAGTTAGAACATAATTAAGTTTCATCTTATTTGATTCGTTTCATTGTAAATTTTATTAATAGTCGTCTTTTGTACTTTGTAATTATGCACAATTTACGATATTAAAAATTAAATTATTAAATTGAATCAGTGGTAGTATATGTGCTTGTGTTTCATGTGAACTGAGGTTTGATTTTGTTGTATGCGAGCTTAAGGATCCAATTTCACATACAAGATATCAAAAAAGAAAATTGCTAACAATAGAGCTTAAGTATCAAATGTCGCGTTTGTAAATTGATTTTATGTTGTTTTTAATATTTTGAGGAATATGATGAGGATACATTAGAATAGGAGCAGAAGTAAAGGGAGTAGTTATATTTATTTGCAAGTAGGGATGTCAATAGGTCGGACTCGGATCGGATTATACATATTCCGACTTTGCTCCGGATAATAGTCGGAGTTTTTTTTCAGTCCACCTCCACTCGGAGTCGGATTATGCATACTCCATGTTTGCCCCGACTCGGACTCTTGGACGTCCAACGGAGTCGGATTATTATCGAACAGTATCGTAGTGATATTATATTGTACTAATGATTTTAAAGCATACAAAATTAACAAAATATATTTTCCATATACAATTTACCAAAAAATATGTATTTTGAATTCAAGTTTAACAAGAGAAATGGTCCAACTACTACAATTTAACAAAATTTTCTCGCATTTTGATTTGGGGTATTTTATTTCTCTTGATCTGATTTTTCGTATTCTGATTTATTAATCTAAATAAAAATACCAATTGTAGTTTTTCAAAATCGAAAATTACAATTAGTATGAGAGGGAGGTTGAATTAGTCGTGTCTAGATTTTTAAAGGAAACAAAATATTGGTGTAAAAGACAAATTCAAAGTCAGATTCCCTTCAGGGTCGGAGTCGGGTCAGAGTGTCTGATTTTTATTAAGGTCCAGCTCCGGTCCGTCTCTAATTCGGACTCGGATCGTAAAGTCAGAGTCGAGGTCAGATGACTTTTTCCTCAGACTCGAATCAAATTATTTTCCTCGGATTCAGACTGAATTGCCATCCCTGCGAGCATTGTCATACACGCACACCGTAAGGTTATTACAAAGGCCTTTATAAGAACAAAAGTGAGGTACAACTAACTAGCAGACTTTCTAGTCTAATTTTGTAATCCTAAAAAATATAACAAGATAAATATTTTGAATAAAAGTTGGATTTTTAATTAATCAACTAAACATAAATAAGCTCCTAAGGCAACTTAGGCAATTTTCCATGATCTCCACTTGTATTTCAATTATATGTCTTTCCGCATCTCTCATTTCGCAAATAACCTCCAAATAAAGTTTTACAGCTACCTTATAATCTTTCTCACGTCATTGATGATTAACCGCCCATCACTTTTCATCTTTTAACCTCTTTTGTAGTTTCAGCTGAATTTGTAACCTCAAAATTTAGTTTTTTAATAGGCCTTCAAGTTGATTATATAAATCGAGTTCATGTCCTTTGTCCAACCCAAACATAATGGCTTGACCCATACGCATAAAAGTAAATATAAGGATAAAGAAAGACATAACCATACTAGACATTTACCTTATCTTGGTGTCCGATTGTTGTTTCATTATTTATCTTATTATTTATGAATTATATAAACGTTATCTTTTATTCTTCATATAATTTATTAAGTTGTGGTTAGGTTTTCATTTTCCTTAACTAAAATGCTTCTAACTAATAAATGATGGTATAGTCATAATAAAATTACTAAAAATGTCATTTTCCACGTTCAATGTGAATCCATGCATGCATACTATGTAACAAATGTTTAGGGTGGCTGTTTAAGAAATCCTTTCTTTGAGTATAGTACAAAGCAAGTGTAATGGCCGAGTGCCAAACAAGGCGCATGGTTGGTGAAACTATAAGCTTCATTCACTAATACTGATCTAGTCATATCCATGACCAATTAACTATTCACATGATTATTGATATATTCTATATTAAAATTTAATTAAATGTAGAGAATATATTAATTTATACATAAAGTTATAAGTGAGCATTAGCGCGTGGCGGCCAAGACAATGTGAAATGAAGAAAACTGATAGGATATTACTGATTTATATTTTCAGTGTAATAGTTGTTGGTTTATATTTTATGTTCTATTTAAAAGTCATTTAGTGACATTTTATTAGAATTTGAGTGACATATTTAATTTAAACTACAGTCTATAATGATATTTATGAAAATTATCATTAGAACAAATATCGCGAAAAGTTTTAATATGATTAAAATTCAAATATAAATTTTAATAACTATGATTAAGTTTTAATAAAATGGAGTATATTTTAATAATAAAATAATATTGGGCGTAGAGCATTTATAGAAAACTCGTAGATGAATATTATAGCTCATCTTTTTCAATGTGTAGGCTTTTTCTCGAAGGATTTTTCTCAATTGAAAATTATCTTTTCATTTGATTCGAGCATTTTTGCTCGTCTTATCATGTTTTCTTACTAATAATAGATTTGATCTACCATATTTTATTGTGCATCAGATTAATAATAGCAAGTATATCCATTGTTGAACTTAATTGTAATCATCAAGTAAAAATACAAACTATTTTATTAACTTTTAAATTTGGTGTTAGCGTAGAATAAACATTCTCTTCATTTAATTGCCTTCAATAAATTTATCTTTTCTCGATTGTTATGATTAGAAATCAAATTATTTGATTGTAAGGTTGTTAGAGTATATAATATATTTTGGGCCTTCAATCATGCGCCGAAGCTTTTAGTTGATTTGGTTCCTTAACATGGTATCAGAAGTCAGTGTGACAAGAGCTCACGGGTTCGAATCTCAACCATCCCTTAGTTAAAGTGGCATATTTAGCACCAGGTATGAGGAGGGTATGTGTTGCATCCACACTTCTAGCCCAAAGGGCTCTCGTTTGAGATGACTTGTTAGAGTATATAACATATTATAGAGCCTCAACCATCAGCTTAAGCTTTTGGTTGAATTGATTCCTTGACAAAGGTTTTCATATTCAAGCATTTAAAAATCGTTTATGAGATTTTTTTTTTTTCATAATAAAGATGTCAAGAATTTTCTCACAACAAAATCATGATCATAATTAAGTATTGATTCCTTTAAAGTTGTGTACCATATTTTTTATTTTAGGAATAATCCTTTTTATTTATATCCTTTTAAAATTTCTTGCGGATGTATAAACATGCACAAAGATTGATATACATTTTTATACAAAGAATTAAAATTTAATACACACAGAATATAATTCTATAATATTTAGGAAGAATTACCAAAAATAATCCAACATTTTACTAATTTCCTTATAATAATCTTAATTATTGATTGAACATGAATAATCCCATTTAGAAGGGATGATTGTTTAGAATGCATCACTAAGGTAACCTCTTAAGAACAAATCATTTTGCAAAAAACAAAAATAAAAAAAGAAAATATAAAATCAAATTATAAGAAACTGATCAAA
Source organism: Amaranthus hypochondriacus (assembly GCA_000753965.2). NCBI lineage: Eukaryota > Viridiplantae > Streptophyta > Magnoliopsida > Caryophyllales > Amaranthaceae > Amaranthus > Amaranthus hypochondriacus. The sequence continues at coordinate 11,921,582 of CM025930.1, read as the reverse complement.
AATTTTGAAAAATTAGAATGAGAAATCAAATAATTTAATTTATGATTTTAACTTTTTATTTTTAATATTTTTATTTTTGAATTTTTTTCAATTAACCTGCAAAAATTAGTCATTATTTTGGCAATAATATTCTTGTGCAAATGGCGTTAAAACTGAAATTATTCATAATTAATAAAAAACTAAAATTACTATATATGCAAAATTATATCATTCTATATACTTTTTCCTAATTTTTTTTATTTGATATGATGAGTGTATCATTAATATGTTGCTTGAAAGTAAGGCAGATAAAATGTCTCTCTCTTAAGACATATATATCTAACTTTTTAACTCCTTAAAGCTACTGTGTTTGACCTTCAACTCCCACCAAATTTACTCTCAATTCACCCAACCTGTTTTATAACCCTATTGATTACATGTCTTGTTCATTAAGATCACTAACCATTGGTATAATGGTCATCATTACTTAATTTCAAATGGGTATATATAAAATCCTCATCCAACAACATTGAAGGGCCTAGGTGTGGACCCAAATAATAAAAATGGAGGCTATTTGATGAAGTACTATTATATTTCATTCAATAAAATTGATGTTGTAAATATATATATATATATATATATATATATATATATATATATATATATATATATATATATATATATATATATATATATATATATATATATATTTGATAGACATATTATATTCATATAGTTATACGAGGCGACTCATTTAGTAGTTGATATATCATGCTTAACTTGGTTTAGCGTAAATGAGAGGGCCTCTAACTAAAGTTGGCAGTTTGAGGGGTCAAAATTTTCTTTATACTTTTAACTCTGAAAACTTATATGTCCTGAAATGAAATCAGATTGAGATTAACAGTGAGACGTATACATTTGATCAGATAATTCATCCTATCAATCCCCAAAACAATAGGTTCACTTGATAGGGATTCCAATATTCAACAATTGACCTTTAAGGTTAGTAAAAGTTTTATGTAGATTTGATCTACATTATTTTAGTCTGCATCAGTCTAATAACAAGTAATTGTTTTTAATTATATTGTACTTGATTATACTTTTCATGTAATCAAAATTAACTATTTTAATAACTTTTAGCAGGTCTTGCGAGAGACCGTCTTACTTTGAGACCACTTGTACAAGAGTAGCCCAATCGAACCAGTTTTAATATTTACAATACCCAAAAACTAAATTAAAAAGTTATGATCATAATTGATACATTTAATATAGTAACTGATGCATTTAAAAAGTTATAACTAATCATTTATTATTTTGGGAAAATTACTTTTTAAATTCCCAACTGTAGGCGATAAAGGGGTTGAACAAGTGTTTGATTTTAAAGCACTAGACTCCTTAGTAACCGATAATGGCGTTTAAACATAATATGTAACATCATCCTATTGATCCACATGTTTCCTATGGAAAATCAGTTAAAAAACAAAAAACAAAAATGGAGTTGAACCCAAACCCTTGTGCTCCCCCTAATCTAACACTACAAAAAAAAGAGAATAAAAAAACTAAGATGGACACATTCTATTGCCGATTGCACGAGCTGATGGTAATTAATTTTTTAAATTTTAATTAATAAGTAATATTTTTATTAATATTATTTTATTGTTAGGCCAAGGAGTCTGGAGATGTAGATTTAACTCCACATAGCATGTTGCTTCGCACTAAAGGTGTGCGAGGGGATGGTGGTGAGCAGTTGCTTACCACGGATATCGACAAACAAATCGATGTAAGTTACAATTTCAACGTAAGTATTAATAGTTAATATAATACTATTTAACATTTCTCTTTTTTGCTTTGGTAGAAAATGTCCAACGACCTTAATGATGAGGATATCAGGAAGGGTAAGACCACCGATCTCAATAGAAATTACCTAAAGGTGGTTGACTTAATTGCCAAAACGAAAAACACATCATCTAATGTGTATGGTCTATGGTGTGCCGAAATGGTTTTCTTTCCTGAACGCTCCATTTTCTACTCTCTTCAATCTAACATGAGGAGAGAACTTGATGAGCTTTATTCGGTCACTAACTAGTTTTGATCAAACATAAATGTTCTAATGACCTAGAGCAACCCAATTACTAATGAGTTGCGAGATATGCGAAATCAATTAAGGTAATGAGTTGCGAGATATTCGATCTCAGCTTGATGGAGAATATATATCCGTGCAGGTGAAGCGGGTCGTTTGGGGGTTCATGGTAGAAGTCCCAGTGCATCTAGTGGTTCCCATGGATCTAGTAACACACGTGCTTGATGCGGCTCCGGCGGATCTCGTTTATGGTGTGGTGGTAAAAGTTAGGGGTGTTTAAAATCGGATATGGGGTCGATCCGAATCCGGAAATCCGAGTATTCGGATACCTTAAAATGCGATCCAGGTCGGATCCGGATACCGGTTTGATTAGAATTTTTTAATTTTTATTTTTTTGTCTGTTTGTCGTTCAACCATACGTTTGTTTATCTCAATTTTTACTTAAAATATTTTTTTTGTATGAAATTCAAATACAAACTCTCTAAAAATATTTATCTTAGTTAGTCTTAGAATATTAATTAAGAAAATGAATGAATAATATTATTGTTCATTGGTTTAAGTAAGAACAATTATAAAATTCCAATACTAACTCTCTAAAAATTTTCAATCCAAGATTAGCTTAAGAGATATCATGATCATTTTATCTACGAAAAAAAGTTAAAAAAAAATTAAATAAACCAGATACTGGATGCCCGGTTTCCATAAATTTGTGACCCGGATCCGGATCCGGTATCTAGTTTTAAAATCGGGTACTCGATCCAGATTATCCAATTTGTGAAAACTGGGTAAATTATCTGATTTTAAAAACCATATACCGAATAATCCAGATCGGATATTTCAAATCAGGTTATGATGAACAACCCTAGCGAAAATGGTAGTGGTAATAGATGATATAGGTTGTTGTATATTTTAGTGAAAAACAATTTCTATGTAAATTTAGTATTTTATAACTTTTGTATTATATTTATTACTATTTTCTATACTAATATAATTAGTTTTTTATATATTCTTTTGTAGTATTTATTTTATTTGTTATTTTAGTTTTATGTATTTTCATATATTTATTGTTATTTTAATTAAAATAAAACCTAAATTCTAAATTATAAACTTTTAATTCATATTAATTAATATTAAAATATTAATAATAAATTAAATAATAATATTAAAATAATAAAAATAAAATGATAATAATAGGAAGGTAAATGGAAGGTCAATATATAATATGGCGACAAAATTAACATCTGAAGTAATAAACGGCGACAAAATAGCTACAGAATTTGCTGAGGACGACTCAAAGTTTGGCTACGGGTTCTCCATCCAATCACCATATGGTTGATCGTGACAGGATGGAGATGGAATCAACCCGGAATCATCTAGTGTATTTTTTTTGTAGAATTAACCTCTAAAACCCACTGTGGCCACCACCACTAAGGTGGTTTTTTTTTTAGTAGAAAATACAAAATATAAAAAAATAAACAAACACTAGACTGACCATCTAAAATGTAGCAGGTCTTTTATAGCTTTAAACTTAAATAACCCATAAAGCTTGCGTTTTAAAAATTAATCAAAAATTCTGATTTTAGAATTAAATCGTTTAAAGTTTGGATTTTTAAAAGTAATTTTTCATCAATTGGTAATGTTGAACTTGAAGATATTCAACAAGAAAATCCACATATAAGTACCGATAATGATAATGTTGAACTTGAAGATATTCAACAAGAAAATCCACATGAGGATGATGATGTTGATGAAAATCAACAAATCGTCATAGAAGATACTCCAATGGATGAGGAAGATAATACTAGAAGGAGTAAGCGACAAAGAAAAGCAAAGACTTTTGGTCCCGATCTTCATGTATATTTGGTAGAAGGTACTAGAACCGATATTTAATATAGTGTTCCATATTTATTAAATGTGGAAGGAGACCCATTGACATATACCGATGCTATGGCTTCACAAGATAGTTCCTTTTGGAAAGAAGCGATTAATGATGAAATGGATTCCATCATGGTAAATAATACGTGGGTATTAGTTAATTTACCTCCGTCTTGTAAACCGATTGGTTGCAAGTGGATCTTCCGAAAGAAGATGAGAATTGATGGTACTATCAATAAGTTTAAGGCCCGTTTAGTGGCACAGGGCTTTAGACAAAACTACGTTTTTGGTACTATCATTTCGATACATATGCACCTGTTGCAAGAACAACCACCATTCGGTTGTTGGTAGCGTTAGCTTCAATTCACAATCTAGTGATTCATCAAATGGACGTAAAAACTACGTTTTTGTATAGTGAACTAAATGAAGAAGTTTATATGAAACAACCCGAAGGGTTCATTTTGAAAGGACATGAGAACAAGGTGTGTAAACTTGTTAAGTCTTTATACGGACTAGAGATGTTCATGGGCGGGCTTGGGCGGGTAGCACCTAAAAATTCTACCCGTGAGCTCAAATATTCAAAAGCGTGCCCGCATTCGCGGACATATTTTTATGTCGCTACCCGCCCATTTTTAAAGCGGGTGGGACCCGCGGGTAGGCGGGTATTTTTATATAAAAATTAAAAACATAAATCATATTGTAAAGTTAAGTTTTTATAAGAACAATTGAACAAACAAAATATAATACATTATCTAAAATGCTCTAAATACATATAAAGTCTCAAAATACTCAAAATACATGAATATTGAATATAGACGGTGGAGTCGGCTACTTGTTCGAACTTTGATAGTCGACTGCTTGAGTACTTTGAGGGTTAAAAATATCGAATTAGATAGTAGAATTAGAAACTTTATTAAAGTCTAAAAGAAGTAAACCTTAAGGCTAGTAGAAGAGTAATAAACTAAAGTTGGGTATGGGTCATGTAGTAGTATAGTTTAATAATTAGTAGAATTAGTTATTTAATAAATAATTAAACTAAGCGGGCGGGCGGGCGGGTATACCCGCGGGTATTTTTTTGGTGTCGCTACCTGCCCGTTTATCTTGGCGGGCGGGTATTACCCGTCCAAACTTTAACTTTTTTTGAAAAACGTTGTCCATGCCCGCCCATTTTTCGAGCCGGATGGGTCGGGCCTGGTGGGTAGCCCGCCCATGAACAACTCTAATACGGACTAAAACAAGCACCAAAACAATGGCATCAAAAGTTTGATGAAACGATATTGTCCTGTGGATTCAAATTGAATCAAGCCAACAAGTGCGTTTATAGCAAGTTTGATGGGCAAGGCAACGGAGTCATTATATGTCTCTACGTTGATGATATGCTCATATTTGGTACTGGTTTAGTACAGGTTCAAGAGACAAAAGACTTTTTGTCAAGTTCATTCCAAATGAAGGACATGGGGGAGACCGATGTGATCTTAGAGATAAATATCATAAGAGACGGCAATGGAATTAAGTTAAGTCAAACTCATTATATTGAGAAAGTCCTTAAGAAATTCAATTTGTTTGAGGAAACTTCAATGTCGACGCCTATGGATCAGCATGTCAAACTACTAAGACATGATAAGGAACCAGTTGCGCAATTAGCATATTCAAAATTTATTGGATCGCTAATGTATGCGATGACTTGTACGAGACCGGATATTGCTTTTGCGGTGGAAAAATTGACTAGGTTTACTAGTAATCCAGGTCCGCATCATTGGAAAGCGATTAAGAGAGTATTAAGTATACTTGGAAAGTACCATAAAACGTGGTATTGTTTATAGTGGAGAACCTCCGATTTTGGAAGTTCTGATGCAAGTTGGATCACAAATGAAGAAGATAACTCTTCAACAAGTGGTTGGGTGTTTGTTTATGGGGGAGGAGCCATATCTTGGACTTCCAAGAAACAAACGTGCATTGCCGATTCCACTATGGCTTCCGAGTTTATAGCGCTAGCGTCTACAAGGAAGGAAGCGGAATGGTTAAGGGATCTCATGTTTGAGATACCGATTCTACCAATGCCTATAGCACCGGTGGCAATTCATACAGATTGCAGGACGGCATTGGCAAAAGCTTATAGTCACAACCTAGTGCAAGGAAATATCGTTAATGGGGTCATAACTAGAGGTGTTCAATGGGCCGGGCCCCCATTTTGAGCCCTCATCCAGCCCGTGTTTAGAAGGGTTTTATAAGAGTCGGGTCGAAAATGGACTGGGCCGAAAACAGGCTCTATTATTATTAAAATGAACCGGGTTGTAAGAGGGCTTAAAATGAGTTCAAAACGGGCCTTTGTAAATTTAATATGGGCTTTGAAAAATTTAAATTGTTGACACCCTAATCTCAACAAATTGTTTTCATGGGAGATTGTAAGAGGGTCGAAAAAGTTTTGTGAATAAAAAATATAAAATTATAAGTTGTTATTTTTTTTATTCTTTTCTCAAAATATATATATATATATATATATATATATATATATATATATATATATATATATATATATATATATATATATATGCTTGTATGTTAAAAAAAAAGTAGAATTAATTTAAGAGATATTATTTAAAGGATTATTTACAAAATTTTTGCTTTATTTTAAATGATCTGTTTGTATTCATTTAGAAATCATATACTGTACTCCTAAAAGCTACCTTGACAGATTTGAATTTCTAATTATATGGAGTATTTGTTTAGTATTTAGAGTATTAAACTGTAAAGATGATTATTTGTTTAGAGAAGTACTTAGATCTAAAAAGTATTTTATTCTTTTTTTAAAAAATTTTTTTATTCGTAATAATTTATTATTGCGTATAAGAGCATATCATTTCAAAAAAAAAAATGTATAAGAGTATATAATTTAACAAAATTGAAATTTGTATTTTTATATTTTTATTTTGATTCCGAATATTATCATTATCAAAGTAAAATATAAAATCACTTCAGAAAAAAAGTGAATTATAAAATGGGCCGGACCGGATTCGGCCGGGTTTTAAAGCCCGACCCATTTTCAATCCATTTTTTTCAAGGCCCGGCCCGGCCCGACCCATTTTTGTTTAAGCCCGATCCGGCCCGTGTCCGACACATTGAACACCTCTAGTCATAACTCTTGATTATGTGAACACTAAGTTCAATTGAATAAGCGTCAATTGCAATTGAATTACGTTAACTAAAATTAGTTAATATCATAATTGATCTATTTAAGTTAATATGCCCTTTAGAATTTCAAAATTTTAATATTGAGTAAAATGTGAAAACATAAGGTTCAACGAGAATCAAAACCATAATATATTAATATTACCTTAATACAATGATACATATTTCAATTGAGACAAAAGTTGTAATTTTAACCTCAAAGACTGTTTGTAGTTAAATTTTATAATGCAAACTTTTTAATCAATTCACTCCACTAACTCTTAATACTTCCTTTGTTCTGATTTACTTGCTACCATTGCATGGGCACGAAGATTAAGAAGTTACTGTGCAATGATGATCAGTAGATGGAAAGTTGCTTTTTTGGAATTTATTAATATTATTTGTTGAAAAATGAAAAAGAAAAATAAGAGTAATTAGATATAGAGTAGGATAAAAATAGGAGTATAGGTATAACTTTAAATGATTGGTTTTCTACTAAAAAATAAAATATAGCAAGTAATATGAAATTTCCCAAAATGGATAATGTAGCGAGTATTATGTAACGGTTGATTGATTAAAAAGTTGAAGGAGTTGGAAAAACTAGCTATCTAGCTTGACATTGACAAAAATAAATGAAGCTAGGTCAAGTATCCATATAAAATTGACTTGAGTAGCACTCTACAGTGAGTTACTGACACCTTCTCCTGAATTCTAGCTAATAATCACCTAATTTTTACTCAACCAAACACTTCTTTTTCTTACTATTCCTATATAAACAACCATCCTAACCACTCACTTCCACAAAAATTAAACCATAATAATTAAGTTGAATTATAAGATCAAACGAAATAATGGGTGTTTCTCTTTTTTCCTATCCATTATTTGGTGCACTCATTTTTCTCCTTTTTGCTACAAATGTTTTGCAGTGTCATGGCATTACTAGACACTATAGGTTCGATGTACGTGTGTTCCATCCTCTATATATATAACTAAGTATTGTTTCATGAAATCATCGATAAATTTTAGTATTTATTCTCGATGATGTCCCAAATTCATAATTTAAATAGAATATATAGTTATGTAACTGTAAGGTGCTTATTTGTTTGAATATGCAGATAGAGTTTTTAATGTTAAATCAATATGAAAAGATATTTTTGTTATTATAAGAATAATGTTGCGTACATTTAGCTCTGAATTAAAGTTCTATTTAAGTCGAAGTTACATTTATATAATGTGGTAGGGTAATGAAAGAATCAGACATATGTTGTTGAAATGATTAAAATGTTTCGTATAAAATGTTGATATTTAAAATTTGTAAATTTTGTAATTTATGACAATGTTGCAGATAAGGCAGCAAAATGTGACACATTTGTGCAAGACAAAGACAATGATTACAGTAAATGGCAAATTTCCTGGGCCTCGAGTTGTTGCTAGGGAGGGTGATAGACTTGTTGTCAAAGTTGTCAATCATGTCAAAAACAATATCACCATCCATTGGTATGATTTTTAACCACTTATTTATTGATCATTTGGTTTAAATATTTCATGTTAATTATAATCATATTCAATTTGAATTAATCGTATTTTGCACTATCTATGATGAATATTAGGCATGGGATTCGGCAACTAGGGAGCCCATGGGCAGATGGTCCAGCATATATAACTCAATGTCCGATTCAAACTGGTCAAAGTTACGTGTACAACTTTACAATCAATGGACAAAGGGGTACTCTTTGGTGGCATGCTCACATCTCATGGATCCGAGCTACAGTTCATGGACCTTTGATCATCCTCCCTAAAAGACATCAGCCATATCCATTCCCCAAGCCTTACCAAGAGAAAACCATTATGTTTGGTACATTTATAACTTGAAGACATTATATTAATTAGTAAACTGATATATACTACATTGTTCCTTTATGTTTGCTGTTAAAAATGACATATTGTTAGGGAAATGTCACTTTTACTAGCAAACTTAAAGAGACAGAAGAAGTAATATAAATTTTTTGTTTGTTAGTTCACTACAAAAACACACGGAGTTTTTCGACGGAAAAACATTGGTCTTTTCGACGGTTGTAAGCGTCGGAAAAATATATTTTCGACGCTTTGCCAAGCGTCGAAAAAAACAGCGCAACAAATTTTCGACGCTTTCTTTTGGACATTAATTTTCGTCTAAAAAATTATTTGTTTCGTAGTTTGTTTAAGCGGGTATTCGAAATTTTTGGGTATTGTCACAGGCAGTAACATTTTCGGTTTTTTTTTTTATAATTTTTTTGACGCTTCGCGCATCAATACTTTCCACACATTGTAATGTCGAAAATTAAGCGTCTAAAAGCTCCGGTTTTTTTTATGGTTAACCAAGCGTCTAAAATAAAGTGTCAAGAAACTCAAATGTTTTTTGGTAGTGGTTGTTACATAGTATTGATCATATCATATATATTAGAATTTAGAAGTATATTTGATGGTGCTCACAAATGTGTAGGAGAGTGGTGGAACAATGACACTGAAGCTGTAATTAGGCAAGCCCTTCAAAGTGGAGGGGGCCCTAATGTGTCTGATGCGTATACTTTCAATGGTTTTCCAGGGCCATTCTACAATTCATGCACCGGAACAAAAGGTAGATTATAATGTATAATTTTACAATTTTAGATAAAAATTATGTTTAATCATTAGTTAGCAAAAAAGTATAACAAAATTTAATATTTATAAGTGTAAAATTTTTTTAACCATGTACCCTAAAATTTTATTTGAACATATTTTACCATTGAACTTTTCTTTAAGTACATGGCGATATTTAGTCAGCCCTTATATCATCGTAAAAATATGGGACTTAGTTAAAAACATAATAAGCTGCATATTTAGTTTTGAAATGTCAAGCTTCAAACTACCTTGGGATAACTTCGCCCATGTTTATACAGTAGAGGGTCATTGATTTGTTTGATTCACTAAACGTAAAAAACTAGTATGATCTTTTATTTATATATAGTGCTAAGTCTAATTTGTCTGAATTTATTAATAGAGTGTGGATGAAACTTAGTAGAAACAACCACTTTAATTATTTTAAGAAATAAAATCCTTGATTTTTTCTATTGGGTATAATGTACAGGTTTGATGGATACGTACAAGCTAAAAGTGAAGCCAGGCAAAACTTACCTCTTACGTCTAATCAATGCTGCACTCAACGACGACTTATTCTTTAGCATAGCAAACCACACTTTGACAGTCGTAGAAGCTGATGCACTCTACGTTAAACCCTTCAAAACCAACATTCTACTCATTACACCCGGCCAAACCACCAATGTCCTCCTTAAAACCAAACCAAACCCTACCCACACCTCTTACCTAATGGCCATTAGCCCTTACTTCACCGGCAACGGAACCTTCGACAACACTACCTCTGCCGCCATCCTCGACTACGAAATCTCATCCACCACCACCACCCACCACCTCATAAACGCCACCGCAAAAAACCTCCCTCTCCTCCCCGCCATTAACGACACTTCATTTGTAACCAATTTTAGTAGTAAATTTCGTAGTTTAAACAATGCCCAATTTCCCAATAATGTACCAAAAACAGTTGATAAACACTTTTTCTTTACGATAGGATTAGGAACAACCCCTTGCCCTAAAAATCAAACATGTCAAGGCCCTAATAACAACACTAAATTTTCAGCAACTGTGAATAATATTTCAATGACATTACCATCCACTGCATTACTACAATCTTACTTTTTTGGTTCAAATGATGGGGTTTACTCCACTGATTTTCCAAAATTTCCTCTAAAGAAATATAATTATACAGGAACACCACCAAATAATACAAACGTGATGAATGGTACAAAAGTTTTGGTGATACCATTTAATACAAGTGTGGAGCTTGTTATGCAAGACACTAGTATTGTTAGTGCTGAAAGTCATCCTCTTCATCTTCATGGTTATAATGTTTATGTTGTTGGACAAGGATTTGGTAATTATAATCCTAACAAAGATCCTCTTAATTATAATCTTGTTGATCCTGTTGAAAGGAATACTGTTGCTGTTCCTTCTGGTGGCTGGGTTGCTGTTCGATTCAGAGCTGATAATCCAGGTTAGTTTCATCACATTTCACTGTTTGTTTTTTATGGTATACTCCCGGCCTTTTATCAATTTAAAAGACGACCTCAAAACAAATTGTGTATAAGCTAATAATTGTATTATAAACTTTGTTATTCAACCTATAATGAATAGAGAGTGTGTCACATTGATATCATTTCACTTGAATATTTGTGATTTCTTTTTTATTTCTTCTTTTCTCATTTAGCATAGTTCACTTGATGTTCACACGTACAAAAAAAATATTTTATGCAACACAGTTGGGGACTAATATGAATGATACTAATATGAAAAACAGGAGTATGGTTTATGCACTGCCATTTTGAGGTGCACATCAGTTGGGGACTAAGGATGGCTTGGTTTGTTCTTGATGGAAATCTCCCCAATCAGAAAGTGCCACGTCCGCCTGCCGATCTGCCCAAATGTTGATCCATCACTACAATCCTTATTAATTCTCTCTGATTTTGGCCCAAAATTTTCTATCATTTTGATGGTTTTCTGGATTGCTAATTTCTTTAATTTATGGATGAGAATAACATGTTTTTTTTCTTTTTTTTTTTGTGTGATTTTCCATGTAAAAGCCAGATCACAAGGAATTGAATTTGTGTGTAGATTAATAAGTGGCTTTGTGAACAATTATTTTTCTCCATCATTCTTCTCTCAATAAATGTAAAATGTTTACTCTTCTAGAGGGTCATGTTAATTGATTGTTAATGATTTTTTTTAGTATTTTACTAGAAGGAAAACAACATTGAACCATATCCATAAATAAGAATGCAACCAAAGAATACTCAGCTTGAGAAACACCAACAAAGAAAAAACACAGTCAGACAAGAAAAGGTAACAAGTGAGACAATCCTTCTAACAAAATCCTGATACGCCACTCTTTGTAAGCTAAAGACTCATCAACTGGGATACATGGAACACATTATAAACTTTGGCTAAGGTAATGCCAACTCATAAGCATGTTCCCTGATCCTCCTTAGAATCTTAACAACTCCAATGAGCTTTGGACTCAACTTTCCTCTTTGTCTTAACTCAAAAGCATTAGTCTCATTTCCCTAAACTCTATGGATTAACTCAATAACCTCTGGATCCTCAATAACCTCCGCCTCAATGATGATCGAGCAAAGTTTGTTTGTACGGTCATTGCTCCCAAATACCGTCAAACCTTATGGTAGCTACAAATCTCTAATATCAAACTCTGCATTTCACGGTAAAACTCCCAAGGTACGGATATAACGACATTCATGGACACTCTTGGTCTTCTCCTTAAAATATAAGTTAACTCGTTCGCCTTCTAGCGTATGTTAAATTCTTACTGTAAAAAAGAGACCTCAAATTCTGGTAATCGATGTAGATTTTACAAGGTAACCCATAGAAATAATGCCTCCATAACTTCAAAGCAAATACCACTATGGCAAGTTCTATATCGTGCACTGGGTAATTCACCTCATGTGGCCTCAACTTCCTCGATGCATAGTCTATGTTGCATAAGTACACAATCCACACCTTCAAATGAAAAATCACAATAGACCTCAAATGATTTTCTACAATTAGCACTAGTGGAAAAAATGCTATTGGCTGCGGCTTAATGGTTGCGGTTTGAAGGTGTACGTAGCTAATAAGATTAATAAAAATTAGGTAAAAAAAAAAGAGGGCAAAGGCTGCGGTTCACTACATGTCCGCAGCCAATAATCATTTTTTCAAATTATGTGAAAAAAAAAGAGGGCAAAGGCTGCGGTTTCACCCCTGTCCGCAGCCAATAATCATTTTTTCAAAAACATAACGTTATTTTTTAACCTACTGTTTCATCACTTCCTTTCATACACCAAAAAAATACGCGCCTCTTCTTCTTCTTTTCATTTCTGCTGCTCTACTTTTCATAAACCTTTAAAATTCTTCCTTCCTTCTTCGAATTTTGCTGCTCTTCTTCCTTCGAATTTCTTAATCTCCATTAAAACCTAGTTGTTGTTCTTAATCTTAGCCAAAACCTAGTTGTTGTTGCCAAAAAACGCACGAAATTTTGCTGCTCTTCTTCTTCCTTTCATTTCTGCTACTCTTCTTCCTTTCATTTCTTGCGTCTTTGCCAAAAAACGCACGAAATTTCATTCGAAATTCTTGCTGTTGTTCAAGCTTCGTTCTTGCTTCTTAATCTCCATTAAAACATAGTTGTTGTTCACCCACGAAATTTCATTAACCCACTACTGTTGTTCAAGCTTCGTTCTTGTTCAAGCTTGTTTCTTCAAGGTATAATTAATTTTATACTAATTTTAAGTGTTCAAATTTCATTGTGTTGGTGGGCTCAGTTTTTTGTTTTATACTAATTTTGAGTTTGTTTTACATTGTAGAGGCTTCATAACCCAATTGTTTCCACACACGAAAATTCAAGGTATAATTTTCATTTTGATTTTATTTGATATTTTTATGTGTTTATATATTTGATATTATAATTAGTTGGTTATATTTTAGTTTCAAGTTCTTAAATTTAAGTTTTACATTTTTTTCAAGTTTATGTAATTATTATTAGTTTGTTTTTTATATATTTTGATATATGTGTATTTTTTTTACTAGATATGTATATATGTTAGTTTGTTAATTAATTATGTGTGTAGTTTACTTATATATATATATATATATATATATATATATATATATATATATATATATATACATATATATATACATATAATATATATAATATATATAATATATATTATATATATATATATATATAATATATATATATATAATATATATATATATAATATAATATATATATATATATATATATTATATATATATATATATACATATATATTATAATATATATAACATATATAACATATATATATATATATATATATATATATATATATATATATATATATATATATATATATATATTATAATATATATATATATATGTTGTTTAACATCAAGTTAGGAGGGGGGAGTTGGTTTTTATTGCCCATGTGTCAGTTTTGCATGGTGAGGAGGGAGTTTACAAGGAAAAGAGTGTTGTTGAGGATGTCAATAATGTGGCCGATGTCAATGAGGATGTAGTGGATCGTGTTGATGAAGAGAATATTGATGAGGATGTGGATCGTGTTGATGAGATGATGGAGGGAGTCGAGGATGAGTTAGGAAAACGTCCTCGTGTATTTGACTTGTTGACAGAGGCTTCTCAAAAGCCTTTGTATCCTGGATGTACAAAGTTCACCAAACTTACAACAGTTTTGACAATTTTCAACATTAAGACAAAATTAAATTGGAGTGACACTAGTTTCATAATGTTATTAGAAGCGTTAGGTGAGATGCTTCCTGAGGGAAATGAACTTCCAAAGTCGACATACTATGCCACAAAACTAATGTGTCCTTTCGGGTTAGAGTACCAGAAGATTCATGCGTGTCCGAATGATTGTGTATTGTATCGGAATGGAAACGAGAACTTAGAAGAGTGTCCTATGTGAGGGTTATCGCGTTCCAAGCGTAAAGGGGCTCGGGATGCTAAAGGGCCCCCGGCTAAGGTATTGTGGTATCTTCCAATAATACCTAGATTCAAGCGAGTGTTTTCTATAAAGAAAGATGCATTAAATTTGAGGTGGCATGCAGATAGGGTTAAGAAAGATCACTTGCTCACACATCCATCCGATTCTCCGGAGTGGAAGAGTATTGATAGGTTGCACAAGAGTTTTGGGGATGAAGTTCGTAATTTAAGGCTCGGACTGTGCATGGATGGAATGAACCCATTTGGCAATCTTAGTTCTCAACATAGTACTTGGCCGGTACTTTTAGTGATCTATAATTTGCCACCTTGGTTGTGTATGAAGCGTAAGTACATTATGCTTTCCCTTCTTATCTCGGGTCCTAAGCAACCTGGCAATGACATAAATGTATATCTTGCACCTCTCGTTGAAGATTTGAGAAAGATGTGGGATGAAGGAGTTTCCGTGTTTGATGCATATGCTAATGAGGAGTTCACCTTGCGTGCAATGCTTTTATGCACTGTTAACGATTTTCCGGCATATGGAAACTTATTAAGGTATAAGAACAAAGGGAAGAAAGCGTGCCCAATATGTATTGATGACATGGAATCCACTTGGATTCCTAAGTGCAAACATGTATTCATGAACCATCGAAAGTTCCTCCCACGAGATCACCAATACCGTAAGAATAAAAAGATGTTCAACGGGAGGTTGAGGACCGTGTAGCTCGTCGATCGTGACCTGTTATGAGGTTTACGAACAGGTTAAGGGGGTTGAGACTGTATTTGGTAAAACAGAGCAAGTACAAGGGGGTGAAGACCGACTGTGGAAAAAAGAATCAATCTTTTGGACGCTTCCATATTAGAGAGATCTACAGGTTAGGCATTGTCTTGACGTTATGCATATAGAGAAAAATGTATGTGATGCCATACTCGGGACTCTCATGAACATTTCGGGTAAGACAAAGGATGTTAAGGCTGTGCGAGATTACTTTGAATGTAAGGGTATTCGTCTGAGTTGTGGCACAGGTTAAGGTGAATAAGAAAAGAGAAAGAGTTGATGAAGTTGGTGGCAGTAGCAAGGGAAAGGTCGGTAAGAAGAAGATGAGTAGTGAAAAAGTTTATTTGCCTCCAGCTTGCTACACATTGTCCAAAGCAGATAAGCGGACCTTTTGTGAGTCTTTGTATGGCATTAAGGTTCTGTCTGGGTACTCATCCAACTTGAAGAGATTTGTGACCCTAAATGGTGAATTGAAGTTGGGAAGCATGAAATCTCACGATTGCCATGTAATGATGCAAGTGTTCTTACCGATTGCACTACGTAGAATATTGCCAAAACATGTGAGATATGCTATTACCGAGCTATGTTCGTTCTTCAACAAAATTTGTAGTAAAGTTCTTGATCCCTTTAAACTTGATGCTCTTCAAGTCGACGTGATTGTAACTTTATGCAAGTTTGAGATGTATTTTCCACCTTCTTTCTTTGACATAATGGTTAATCTTATTGTTCATCTCGTTCGTGAAATCAAGCTTTTGGGTCCAGTTTTTTTAAGGTGGTGTTATCCTTTTGAGAGACACATGGGTGTTTTACAAAACAAAGTACGGAATCCAGCACAACCAGAGGGGAGTATGATTCAAGGCACTGTAAACGATGAGATTGGTAACTTTATAGCCGAGTATATGGCTATGGAAAAGCCTATTGGACTTCCCACCTCTCGACATGAAGGAAGACTTGAGGGAAAAGGAACAATTGGCTCCAAAACAATCACACCTTCTCGGGATAGTCTTCTACAAGCACACCTGTATGTGTTGCATCATATTTCAGAAGTTCATCCTTTTTTGAATAAGCATTTTGATATATTGCGCGCAAAATATCCTTCTAAAGGTGATAGGGCATTGATGCAGTTGCATAATAAGACGTTTATTGATTGGTTTCATAATCGAGTAATATGTGAAGAACTAACGGGTGTATCTGAAATTGTTAAGTGGTTAGCTTTTGGTCCTCGTGATGATGTCAACAAATATGAGGGTTACGATGTCAATGGGTTCACATTTTGGACTGAGGGTCAAGATAAGAAGTCATCGTATCTGCAGAATAGTGGGGTTTCTATTTTGTCGTCATCTACATTTTACACGAGTGTCAAGGATCAATCGTCGGTTTATGCTAAATCGGTATACTACAGGCGGGTGCATGAAATATGGAAGCTTGACTATTGTATACTTTCACTATGGGTCTTTTCAAATGCAAGTGGGTGGATAATAATCGACGATGCGTTAAAAATGACGATTGTTGTGGATTCACTCTTCTAGACTTAGAACGTTTGCGTGATAGTGAGGAGCCATTCATACTAGCCACACAAGCCAACCAAGTATTTTACATTGTAGACCCTTCTGATAAAAAATGGTCTATTGTTATACCGGGAAAAAGAAGTATCCTTGGTATAGGTGATCTTGAGGATGAGGAAGAATATAATGCTTTTGAAGACTCCCCACTCTTTATCAATCCAAAATCGGTGAATGAAGATGATGAAGATGTTGGTTATATGCGTGTAGATCACACGGAAGAAATACATTTGAATTAAGTGATTCACAAGGTATGAATTACTTAAGGTTTTGAACTATATTTGTCACTTTCGTGAGTAAAATAGCTTAAACTTGGTTTGTTTTGCACGAAACTTGGCACACAATACTATTTGGTATATATTATTGTGTTGAAGTAGTTAGAATCGAAAATAATTGTCATATGCTTGAAATTAAGTGTTAAGTTGCGTTTTTAAGGTTTTGAACTATTTTTGTCATTTTCACGCGTAAAATAGCTTAACCTTTGTTTGTTATGCACGAAACTTGGCACACAACACTATTTGGTATATATTATTGTGTTGAAGTAGTTAGAATCCAAAATAATTGTCATATGCTTGAAATTAAGTGTTAAGTTGCGTTTTTAAAGGTTTTGAACTAATTTTGACATTTTCGCGCGTAAAATAGCTTAAACTTGGTTTGTTATGCACGAAACTTGGCACACAAAACTATTTGGTATATATTATTGTGTTGAAGTAGTTAGAATCAAAAATAATTGTCATATGCTTGAAATTAAGTGTTAAGTTGCGTTTTAAAGTTTTGAAAGATTTTTGTCATTTTCGCGAGTAAAATAGCTTAAACTTGGTTTGTTATGCACGAAACTTGGCACTCAACACTATTTGGTATATATTATTGTGTTGAAGTAGTTAGAATCCAAAATAATTGTCATATGCTTGAAATCAAGTGTTAAGTTGCGTTTTTTAAGATTTTGAACTATTTTTGTCATTTTCGCGCGTAAAATAGCTTAAACTTGGTTTTTATGCACGAAACTTGGCACACAACACTATTTGGTATATATTACTGTGTTGAAATAGTTAGAATCGAAAATAATTGTCATATGCTTGAAATTAAGTGTTAAGTTGCGTTTTTAAAGATTTTGAAGGATTTTTGTCATTTTCGCGCATAAAATAGCTTACACTTGGTTTGTTATTCACGAAACTTGGCACACAACACTATTTGGTATATATTATTGTGTTGAATTAGTTAGAATCGAAAATAATTGTCATATGCTTGAAATTAAGTGTTAAGTTGCGTTTTTAAAGGTTTTGAACTATTTTTGTCATTTTCGCGCGTAAAATAGCTTAAACTTGGTTTGTTATGCACGAAACTTTGCACACAACACTATTTGGTATATATTATTGTGTTGAAGTGGTTCGAATCGAAAATAATTGTCATATGCTTGAAGTTAAGTGTTAAGTTGCGTTTTTAACGGTTTTGAAGCGTTTTTGGCACTAACATATAGTATAATATTTTTTTCATAGTGTTTTCAACAAAAAAATAGCATTTACTGCGACTACTACGTTCTTAAAATTATGGATGATATCATAGAAGCCGTGAAGATAGCCGGGGTACAAAGTATTGATTCCGTAAGTATTTATTATGTTTCTAAATTATAATATTATACATATTTTTTAGAAAATCTAATTATATATATGTACTAGCTTTTTAATAATTTCTTTTAAAAATACGTAGATGATATACGACACTCCAAGGGAAACATGCGAATTGACGGAAACGGAAATACGCAAAGTGAAAGACAAAATTGCCGTGTATATTTCTAATTTATGTTGGCAGTTATGTTTCGTAGTGGTGTACGTTTATGTATATTTGTATATATTATATGTATTATATAATTTATTTGTATATGCACAATTAAATTATTTATGTACATATATATATATATATATATATATATATATATATATATATATAT
>CM025930.1:11837588-11902415 GCA_000753965.2 Amaranthus hypochondriacus | reverse complement strand
CTCGATGGTTCTTTGGGCTGCGATTTTTTGTTTATTTTTTAGGGGTGTTTTGATTTTCGTTTTGTAAAAGGGATGTTCTTGTTTCATCTGGAGTTTTTTTGGGTTGAATACTTTGTGGGGTTCCATAGCTGCTCGTTGGCGATAGATTTTTGGGTTGGTGGATTTTCTCCAGTGGGATCTTCTCTGGGAATTTCAAGCGTTCTTTTTTCTTGTGTTTATCAGATCTACTCTTTTATGGTTCGCTCTGTTTGGTTTTTTATATTTTGGGTTCTAGGATCGAGGTTTTTGTTGACGGCGGTCTTGCTTTCTTCTGGTGTTGCTGGGTTTGTTCCGTTTTGTTTGGGAGGTTGTCTTTCGGTATTCAGTGGGTGTAGGTGGACAAGGTTCTGGAGTTTTGTTCTTTTGGGGTCGGATGACGTTTCTGATTTCTCTGTTCTTCTCTTCGGTTTGTTGGTTTTATTATATTTATTGGGTGTTGGGCGATAATGGTGGGCTGAGCTTTTTTAGAATGGTGGTGAAAGGTGGTGGTGGGTCTCCTTTTTTCTTGCTCATGTTCTTGAATCTCTGACGTTTTTAAATGACAGTGATCGAATGTTTGCTGTTGGTGTTGGAGTAGCTGTGTGTTTGGGTCTCCTTTTTCTGGGCAAGAAGCTTTGAACCATGGAGTTGTCTCCAAAGGGCGGTTTTGCTGGGTGGGTTTTTGAGGTGGTGGGGTTAATTTTAACGGTGGGGGTCCTCTGTTCATGTCGTCTCTCTGGTTGTTTGGAGTGTTATAGATTCTTGGATGCAGGGGTTTTAAGATTTGGTGCTATCTTGGGTTTGTTGGCTGGTTTCGCGATTGTAGGTGAGGTTTTGGTTTCTTCACAGCGTCTTTCCTTGGAATTTCTGTTTTTTTGCTGTGGTTTTCCGGTGTCTTGGGGTCTTACTGTTGGGTTTTTTTCATCTATTGAAGCTGGTGTTCGTGGCTTGTGGGTTTTGAGTCGTGGGTTGCTGGCTTGGGTGGCGTTTTTGTCAAAGAGGCTGGTGGTGTTTTGGGGGCCGGGCTGATGGTGGGGCTGTTTCTGTGGGTGTTTTGGAATTTCTTGATGGTTTTCTGGGCTTCGTGATGTTGATGGTGGGTTTTTCCATTCAATATTCTGGTGTTTTGGTAGATTATGTTTTCTGAAATATTTTTTGCTGATTTCTGTTGAAATTGCTGGTTTCTGGTCTTTGGTTCGTCTTTTTCTGGGGTTCAAATTGCTGGGGTTTTTCTGCTCAAATTTCTCGATGGTTTTCTGCTTCAAATCTCTGGTGTTCATATTTCTGGTGGTATCTGTTCTTATTTCTCGATGGCTCAGTGGTTCTTTGGAGGGCTGCGTGTCTTCTTGAGTGCTTTTGGAACGGGCTGCTGATTTTGGTCTTGGTTGTTGATGGTGGTTGGTGCTAGTTTGTTGGTGGTTATTGATCTCTAGGAATT
Source organism: Amaranthus hypochondriacus (assembly GCA_000753965.2). Lineage (NCBI taxonomy): Eukaryota > Viridiplantae > Streptophyta > Magnoliopsida > Caryophyllales > Amaranthaceae > Amaranthus > Amaranthus hypochondriacus. The sequence continues at coordinate 11,900,959 of CM025930.1, read as the reverse complement.
CAAATTAGAGGGTGACAACTTTATGGGGTCTTCGTTGTCACGGCTTCGATTAATGGAGCTTTTTTGGTGTATGTTATGTCGATGGGGTGAGGTGGTCGTGAGGCTTTACGGTTTGCAGGGTCTTTCGTTGGTTATGGTGATTTTCGCTAATGGGCCTTCTTACAGTGGCGTGATTTTCGGTGGGACGTAAATCTTCCTCCGTCTTGGTGTGGTTAGGTGTTGGAGTCTCGAACCGTAATGGTGATGGTGCACGCCCCTGCTGGATCTGGTGGTGCTTGTCTCCGATGCGGTGATACAGTGGTTGCTGTGTTTATCTGCAAGAACCTGGTGATTCTTATGGCAAGCAAGGTGGTTGGTTGCGATGGTGGTGCAGAGTACGGCAGTGCTTATGGAGTGTTAAAGGGGTGGCGTTCATGGTGTTGCTTTTGCTAGCTTTTTCCTTTCTAGTTTGGTGTATTAGGTGTTTAAGCCTGTATTTTCGGAAACTCTTTGGTGTTGCATAGTCCACTCCTATGCTGTTTCTGAGTGGCCTGATTCTTGGCCCCCTATTCCTATGGCTTTTTTCCTCTCAAGGTTTTTTTATGCCGGAGGAATTGGGGTTCCCAATTTTCAGTGTTGGTGTTTTCCTTTTGGTTCTTATTAATATATTATTCCCAATTTTCAAATATATATATATATATATATATATATATATATATATATATATATATATATATATATATATTATATATATATATATATATATATATTATTTTCGTGATAATTAATGGTGATTATAGTTCGTGTATTATTGTTAAATATTTATTATTTTATAATGAGGATAATATATACAAATATTAATAAAACAAAAAAAAATTAAAAAAAACAACCTTATAGGCTACGGTTTTGGCCCTGTCCGCAGCCAATAAGGTGCCCCAAATTTTGCATCTCAAAAACACACTATTGGCTGCGGTTTTGTCAATGTCCGCAGCCAATAGTGTATTTTCCTTGCTGTGTTTTTTAACCGCAGCTTATGAGGTTTTTTCCACTAGTGTAGGCATTGTTAAAACAAAAGCAGTAGTAAGTTTCTTGTTTAATTCCTCAAAAGAAATCATGTCTTTCTCGCTCTACTGAAAATCGACTTCCTTTCTTTACAACTCAAATATGAGATGAGTAAATTTAGAGAAGATCTTAACATATTTCCTATAATAACCGATTAATCCTAAGAAGCTTTAGATACTAGTTATATTCCTCAGAATCAGCTAATTGACAATCGCCTTGATCTTCTTTGAATCCACAGAAATTCCATCCTTAGCCACAATATGACCCAAAAATATATTTTTTTCTTCAAGCCAAAACTCGGACTTACTGATTCCCAAACAATTTTTCGTTTTCTTTCCTTTGAAAGTTTTGAATGATCCTTATATGTTCTATATATTTCTTCCTATCCCTCTAATATACCAAAATGTCATCAATAAAAATAACAAATACAAACTTATTCAAATATAGACAAAGGTATCTCTACATCAAATCCATAAATGTTGATGATGCATATATTAACCTAAGTGACATCACCGAAAACTCATAATGTAGATAACCGTTTTGGAACGCAGTCTTAATTAAGAATATGTTCCTCAACTATACTTAATTGATAAATCTAGACCTCAAATAAATCTTACAAAACATTTGAGCGCCTAGCTTCTAACTAGTTGAAAACAACATCTATTCTGGACAAAGGGAAGGGTTCTTGATGGTAATCTTATTGATCTTCCTTTAATCAATGCACAACCTCATTGTTCCATCCTTCTTTCTCAATAAAGTAGGTGCTCTGCTCCCTAGGGTGACATACTAGATCGAATAAAACCTATCTCTAATAAGTAATCGAGTTGCTTTTTCAATTCGATTAACTTAGCTGGGACAAAATGGTACATAGTCTTTGAAATCAAGGTAACATCATGAATCAGATCATATGGAAATCAGCCTCTATCCTCGGGGGTAAAGTAGGTAAATTCTTTGGAAAAAAAATTAGGGTATTTACAAACAATCAGGGTTTCCTCGATACTCAATTTGGTTTTCTCCTTACTATTTGAAATAAAATATAGGTTTCCATAATTCTTCTTTATGCTTAATCATCCTATTGGCTTGAATGACATAAATGGTTTGAATAATTGACACATAATTCTTCTTAATCAAGCACTCTCCTCCTTGAGCCTTAACACAAAATCTCCGCATGATGATGTCCCACCCAATCCATCCTCAAAATAATATCACATGTACCCAATCCAACCACTATTAAATAGGCAGGAAAATGGTGGCCCAAAATCTCAGCAGGAAAGTTATGTTAGATAGAATCACACATGAATTGTGAACAATCAGGTAATATTGTTTGAGGATTAAATTTCTGAGGTTTGGAGAGATAGGGAAATTATGAAAAAAACGAGGTAGAGATAAAAGGTCGATTAAATCTGGAATAAAAAAGAATATCCGTGGAATAATTTTCTATGAGAAAATGACTAGAAATAACTTTACGTTGTTCAAACTATTGATTCTTGCTAAATTTTTCCTAACTCTACAAATCCTACATTCTTGAGTGGAGGGGAATATTATCGTCTCTCGCCATCCCAAATGATATTTAAACATGGGATCGATATCACATTAACATAATTCTAACAAGTAATTTACACATAGTCACACAAGCACATATAACATTTTTGTTTTAAAAAAAAGTATTTGAAAAATCATTTAAAAATCTTGTTCTTTTTTGTTTCTTTTTTTTAAAAAATGGCAGCTATCGAGAACATCCTTATGCATTATGACCAAAGTTCCGCAATTCGAGTAACTTTAGCTCTGATACCGTACCACATGTAGCAGGAGCGGCAATCTCAATACGTAATTAACATTAATGATAATTTGTACAAAATAATGCGGAAGTCTGAAAATGCCGATCTGCTAAAAACCTTTAAAATTTTAAAAAATGTTTATTAGAAATGATAAATATTACATAAAAGTAGGAAAATAAAAATGCATATCGTTCGTTCCAAAACTACATAATAATGAAAATTAAATACGTCAAAATCATCAAACATTAAATATATAAAAAAAAATTTGGAACTACGTCTTCGATATAGCATAAATAAATTGTAGCTGTGGCCTAGATCAGAACTTGAAACTATGTCCTACAACATGCTGTCATCCATAATACGGATGACAGCCGATTGAATCGGTCAGCGTTTAACGCCGAGTATAACTCCCTACCCAGCTCAAACTACAGAAATAATACACTACATTTACAAAATAATAATTAGAGAACAAACTTATAATTAATTGACACCACTGTATACTTTTGTCATATTCCTTTACTGTTCCATACTTTTGGGTCATTAAGATACCTTTCTCAACCCTGGCAGATGTACGTTACTTCCACTTTTATAATTCGGTAATTATAATGATTCAGCAAGTTCAGTTGGTTAATACTCATAACCTTACCATGCCTCATAACATCAATAGTAATCAAGTGTATCACTGATCAACAAGCATAACAATATGACACATGATATATGTAAGGGTTTGGCTAGATTAAGGTTGAAACCCTACATCTAACTGTGGTGGGAGTCGTCACCCACCAATACATTATGCTCGAGCTTCTACAGGGTAGATAGTTAACCCCCTGTCTTACACAGCATTTTACGTGCCGGCTAACACGGGCGCCGAAATTTTACATGCCAGCTCATGGTTCGATATTACCTTACTATCAGGGTTATTCAATCAATACACAGAGAATTTCACACAAGCACATCATATTTTAATTACTACAATTTGACTTTGACTTTGACCAACTTAGGTTGTAACTTCCTTTATTTACTAAGATTCTTAATCAGAATATTAAATTTACCTTTATGCCCTTATAGTTTGCTACTAAATTTTTGCTTATTAAAATCTATTTAAAACTTTATATTTAACAGTTTACATGTTCAATAAATTCACATTAAGTTCGTATGCTATTAATATTCTCCAATTTAATATTTTTTTCACAAGTAGCTACTAAAAAGTTTATTTCTCTTAAAATAAGTTCTCAAATCAACATTTCTAACTCTAAATACAATAAAATTTGTATTCTTTTCACAAAAACAAATATTTTAATTAAAAATCAAGTAACACTGTATTCTTTTAATAAATTTCCAAAAATAAATATTTCAAGATTAGAAAACAAGTAAACTTATGAAGTTCACAAAACTTAAATTTCTAATGATACAACAAATAAAACTAGTAACTTGACAAAATAAATATTTCAAGATTATAAAACAAGTAACACTTTATAAGTTTACCAAAATTATATTTCTAGTTATAAAATATAATAGATAAAACTTATATTTTCACAAAAATCAATATTTCTTGTCATAAACCAATCAAGTAAAACTTTATTCTATTAAGGAAAAATTATAAGAAACTACCTAATCTATATAAATTTTTTTCAAAAACTACCTTATATAAAAATTTTTTGCAAAAAACTACCCTAAATAATAAAATTCTTTGCAAAACACTACCTTTTACTGATTTTCGTCAGTGGACTGTTAACATTAACGTTGACCAGTACAGAATTGTATTATATAAGGTAGTGTTTAACACTTCAAGAGTCTTCCAGCCGGTTAGACCTTATATAAGGTAGTGTTAAACACTACCTTATGTTAACATTAATGAATATGATCAATTGACTATTAGTTTAACACTTTGACCAGCATGCCTGTGGCACGTGATTACTTAAAAGGTACTTATTTGCAAACAATTGTGTTATATTAGGTAGTTTTTTTATAAAAAAATTTGGATCAGGTAGTTTTTTTAAAAAAGTTTATAGATTAGGTAGTTTCTTATGATTTTTGCTATTATAAAATATTATATTGATATAATATATATTAATCATTTCATTTATGAGATAAAAGGAGACTCCTTTTTCATTTCATTTAAAATTTTCATTGAATTTTTATGAGTTAAAGGAGACTTCTTTTTTCATTTCATTCTATTCAAAATAATCGATTGGATGAAAGAAGGATAATATTTCATTTATATCATACAACATCCACTCAAGAGTCAAAAGAAAATAAATAAGTCATAAATTCGTCACTATGATTTTTACAATGATTAATAATAACTCCACTCTGACATATCAGTTTTAGAGTTTTTTCATAGCTTGAAAAACTGTATACGCATCCAGCTCAAGACATACATACTTCACTTCATTATTAGCTTCTCATTTTCAAATTCCAAAAGCTTTTTCTTCTATAATGCTTGAATCTCCACCTCCAATATGAACATTGGATATTGCGGCTGGTAATTCCTTAAATTTAAAGTTTGGTGCATCTACATTAGCTTCCATGAGCTGAAGGATTCTAAGAATTAGTTTTCATGCCACATGACTTTTTAGATGTGTCATATGCTTGTGATAAAGAGACTGAACATCCACCAAAATATCACTCCAAACTCTATCATTTATGGCACGCCAATGGTGCCAAGAGAAACAAACACACAAAGCGACTTATAGAGGAAAGTGCGGTCAAAGAGTCCCTCGGCTCGAGAAAGGTCATCGGCTAAATTTCTTTAGCTAATCTTGCGAGCAACCGTATATGATCGATTAAAAACAAAAATTTTAATTTATCACTTTAAAAAGTATATTTTGGTAACTTGATTGACCACTTTGTATATAATCGATCTCTTAAAATCTGAATTGATCAATTTAAAGTCAAATTTGAATACTTTAAACTAATGATATATTTAAGAAACAATTATAATAAACTACCTAATCTATACACTTTTTTAAAAAACTACCTCATCTAAATTTTTTTACAAAAAACTAGGGGTGTTCATTAGCGGGTACCCGATTAGTCGGGTACCTTTTTTAACGCCCCGTGTCCCGGCCCAATTAATGCGGGTACTAGGATTTCGGGTACCCGCATTAGTCGGGTCGGGACAGCGGGTGCCCGATTTTAATTTTTTATTCTTTTGGCAGATTTTATTGTTAATCATGTGGCCGTTTTTGAGTAAAATTTGGGCATAATTTTGACTAAAATTTCGAGTCTAACACTTGTCATATTTATCTTAAATTTATTTTGCCATATTTAAGTTTGAAGAATGAAGAATAATATGAGCAAGAAATTAAGAATAGTATCAAGTTTGATGCAAGTAGAATAGTATCAGCAAGATAAATATTAACGAAACTCCAGCAACTCAAAAACTAAGAATAAAAAGTATGACTTTCATTATTCTCTGTCATATTTATGAGCAAAGTTAAAATCGAGTGAAATGATGGTTAAATATGATAAAAATAATCCAAAATTCAGCAAAATTGAACGGAACAACGAGTAAAATGACTGACAGTCGACGAACAGCGAAGATGAACTGATTATATTACATACCCGAGAAGATGAAGATTAAAGACATATTACAGTCGATTAAAACGACGAAGATGAAAAGATTATAATACAATCGAGTAATACGAAAAAGTTTGAAAGAAGATGAAGACTGAACGATGAAAGAAGAGAACGACTACTTGGGAAGTGAAAAACTAAAAATTCAGTTTAAAAAAAGGAGTCTTTTAAACCCTATAACCTAATCTTTTTCTCTAATAAGCGGGCAGTGGCGGATCTAGGATTTAGAGTTCTCTAGGGCACCAACATATGGATGAAATTAGCTAATGTGAGCAACATATAATATATTTGTGAAACAATCGCTTAAACCAGGAAAAAATGTTTAATTGTAAGCAATTTCCCAACAAAATATGTTAAAGCAAGTAACAATATTCTTGACTTAGACGTTAACTTTGAACACCTAATCGAACATGCTTTGTCTTGTACTTTGGAAAAGGACGATAAAGATGTGTCGAGATGCGTAAGTTTAAGATTTGGAACGTTTGATTAAGTGTTGTTAAATCAAAGCAACAAGAATTAAGAGGCAGAGGGCTTCGCTCGACCAACTGTAGACCGCTCGACCCGGTCGAGCGATGAAGAGTCAGTCGAGCAGATTGGTCAGAAGCACACTGGAAGGTTCTGGACTACTCGCTCGACCCGAGCAGAAGTGGCTCGACCGAGCTGGAGGTCGAGCAAGTCAGTCAGAACGCAACATTGGGTTCTGTTTTGTGTTGTTTCTGTTTTGGAGCATTTAGTGTATTGCTTAATTGCTTGGTTAATGTGAAGCTTTATTTCTATGTTAATTGTAATGTTAATTATTATAGTTATTAGGGAGTTACTAGTGAGTTTATGGTGATTAATGTGAGACTCTAAGAATCACACCCATCTTCCACTATAAAAGAGAGTGTAATTCTTAGAGTAAGAGACACCAAAAACACACATTGAGAGTAGACTAGTGCTTTGTTAAGAAACTAGAGGAGTATTCTTGCTTTGCATTAGTATTGTGATCTTGAGAAATTGTTCTCAAGATAGGGGAGTTTATTATACTTGTAATTGTTGAGTTTAATATAATAAACATTTGAGGGGGAGGTATCAAAGATACCTCATAAACACTTGGGTCTCTTTTGCTCTAATTTTCATTTGTGTTTTCATTGTTGAACCTCCATTGTGCCGTTCATTTCAATTGGTATCAGAGCGGGAAGATCATTTGGGCCATTTAGGGTGTGAAAGTGAGGTTAAAAGAACAATATAAACACAATGAGTGAAGGGGGAATGTTCCTTATTCAATTGTTTGATGGAAAGATCAACTTTGCAATTTGGAAAAGCTCCGTGGAGGATTACTTGGTGCAACAAGGCATTGATGATGCTTTGTTGAAAGAGAGGCCAATTTATATTGATGAGGCAAAATGGACACAAATTCGGAAGAAGGCGGTAAGCACAATCCGACTTGCCATTGCACCCGAAATCAAGTACAACTACTTGAAAGAGACTAATCCCGGTGAGTTGTTGGAAAAACTACAAACGGTGTATGCTTCCAAATCCCTTACCAATAAAATTTGCTTGAGGTGGGAATTGTATCAACTCATGAAGGATGAGGACACAACGATGCAAGACCACATTAACACATTTAACAAGTTGGTGTGCCAATTGTTAAATGCGGATGAAAAGTTGACCGATGCAGAGCAAGCCTTACTACTCTTGGCTTCACTTCCCAAGGACTATAAAAACATAGTCCAAATATTGCTCATAGGTAGGGACTCTATTACTCTTAATCAAGCATTGGCGGCGTTGAGAGAGAATGATAGGTTCATGGTGAGAAGAGATAGGGAAGAGAAGAAGATTTTTGGGGATGGCTTGTTTAGTGAGGGTTCTAATAGGGGTAGGACCAAGGACAAGGGATATCAAGGAAGGGGTAAGTCTCATGGGAGGGGTGACCTTAGTGACAAAGAATGTTACTATTTTAAGAAAAAGGGGCACATACAAATGATGTGCAAAGAATTTAAGGAAGACCTTAAGAGAATGCAAAACTTAAGGAATGGGAAAAATGATGATGAGGGTAGCGGGAATGCCGCTCTAGGCATTGGAAGTGATGATGACTATGATGGGGCTCTACTAGTTGATGGGGGAGTGGTTCATAGTAAGGAATGGGTAATGGACTCCGGTTGCTCATTCCACATATGTTGTGAGAAAGAAAAATTTACTAAGCTTAGTTTTGGGGATAATGACCTTATTACTTTACTAAATGATGAGAAGGTGAAAGTAGAAGGTATTGGGGAAGTTTTAATTGAGACTCTCGGAGGTGTCAAGAGAAGACTCGGTGATGTGAGGTATGTACCTAAGTTTGAGAGGAACATAATATCATTGGGTAGACTAGAGAGTAAGGGATGCACTTTCAAAGCGAATGGAGGGGTTTTGAAAGTCATTAGAGGGAGCCTTGTGCTCATGAAGGGAGTAAGGAATAAGAGGAACTTGTATGAGTTACAAGTTAAGTGTGGTAGCCTAGGCCACAAAAGTGTTGGTGATGGTGTGTTTGGGTCAAAGAAGGTTTCATTTGAGGTTGATAAGAATATTGCAATTGAGGGGGAGATTGTTAAAGCAAGTAACAATATTCTTGACTTAGACGTTAACTTTGAACACCTAATCGAACATGCTTTGTCTTGTACTTTGGAAAAGGACGATAAAGATGTGTCGAGATGCGTAATTTTGAGATTTGGAACGTTTGATGAAGTGTTGTTAAATCAAAGCAACAAGAATTAAGAGGCAGAGGGCTTCGCTCGACCAACTGTAGACCGCTCGACCCGGTCTTGCGAAGAAGAGTCAGTCGAGCAGATTGGTCAGAAGCACACTGGAAGGTTCTGGAGTACTCACTCGACCCGAGCAGAAGTGGCTCGACCGAGCTGGAGGTCGAGCAAGTTAGTCAGAACGCAGCATTGGATTCTGTTTTGTGCTATTTCTGTTTTGGAGCATTTAGTGTATTACTTAATTGCTTGGTTAATGTGTAGCTTTATTTCTATGTTAATTGTAATGTTAATTATCATAGTTATTAGGGAGTTACTAGTGAGTTTATGGTGATTAATGTGAGACTCTAAGAATCACACCCATCTTCCACTATAAAAGGGAGTGTAATTCTTAGAGTAAGAGACACCAAAAACACACATTGAGAGTAGACTAGTGCTTTGTTAAGAAACTAGAGGAGTATTCTTGCTTTGCATTAGTATTGTGATCTTGAGAGATTATTCTCAAGATAGGGGAGTTTATTATACTTGTAATTGTTGAGTTCAATATAATAAACATTTGAGGGGGAGGTATCAAAGATACCTCATAAACACTTGGGTCTCTTTTGCTCTAATTTTCATTTGTGTTTTCATTGTTGAACCTCCATTGTGCCGTTCATTTCAAAATAAAAAAGAGGGGAGCTTGGGAGGGTAGTCAACCAATCACTTGAGATTCATATTGATCAATTGAAATAGTCAACCATGGTGTTTTGTTATTCAGTAATCTGAATCTTGATTTCACCTAAAACATAGCATTCGTAAAATGAATTAACCAAGACTCACGACTTTAGATTTGCAATCTAGCTTCACATTAATTCACGTGAGATTCTAACCAAATACCTAAAGACATAATCTGCAACTCCCCACTTCTAATTTCTAAAGAATCATTCTCTTTGTGAATCTGTGTACTTGGTGTGCTATTTAGTTCATGTAGCCTGAATAAACATTAGGTTCTGAGACACAGTGGTTTCGCAATTCTAACCTCAATCAAATTTAGACGACATTGTTATCAGATATCAAAAAACACTTATATGCATTAAGAATCAAGATTAGTAATAAAGATTAAAACAAAAAGATTAAGAATTTAAGATTATAGCATAAAAATTAAGATTAAGAGTGAAAACACCTAAAAAATCAAAATTTTAAACAAAGAGGTTAAGATTAAGATTAGAACAAAAAAATGTCAAAAACTTTTCTCCCGGGGCACGTGCCCGGGAGGCCCGTACATAGATCCGCCCAAGTAAGCGGGTCACCAGGTACCCGCTAAAATTTCATATCGGCCCATGACCCCATCCGGTTAAAGCGAGTCGGGTACCCGACCCGTATGTTGCAAATTTTTTAAAAAATTGACCCGCCATTTATGTTGCGGGTCAACGGGTCGGCAGGTCGGGTCGGGCAGGCCGGGTATTTCTGAACAGCCCTACAAAAAACTACCTTATATAACACAAATATTTGCAAATGACTATCTTTTAAGTAGACTTGGGAAAATTTGATCCGACCCGAAAATGAACTCGGGACCCGACCCGGTAAAACCCGAACCCGATCGATCCGAAAGCGAATTAACCCGAAACATGACCGACCCGATAATTACCAGACCGAAAATGACCCGACCGACAACCGACCCGTTTTGACAGGTCCAATATCAATTTTTAGAGTAATCTCAATATTAGAATTCATTTCAAATAGAATTTTAGTTTTCAAAGTATCTCAACATATTGAGTATATCACTTGAACCCTAAAACTCATCAATAAATCTCAAAAAACACGCATTTAGCGTCTTTTTATCCATCATAATATTTTCTTTTAAAAAAGGACATTATAATCATCTTAATTGAATACATATATCTTGTTAAATAAGCCAAATGAGCTTTTAATTCTTCTACATTTCAGGAAGCAAATCAATATAGTTTATAAAAACATTTTGCACATTTGAATGAGCTTTTCAGAAAAGGAATGTCGTTACCCTAAATTATAAAATGTGTATCTTATAAGACGAAATAAGTACTTAATTAATTGTATATCTTTCTAACATGAAAATTGTGAAGATATTTTTATTGGAAAATGAGAAGATATTTAGCATCATTTTTATCTAACGTTACAACATTAATAGTCAAACACAATAACTTTTATGAAACGCGTATCTTACAAGTCTTTCAAAATAAGTATTAACTATTAAGTCTCCTATTATCCTTACACTCAAATGAACCCGACATACCAACTATTTTTTGAAAATCGTACATCTAATTTCTCTAATGTGACATGTATGTCACAAATCCAACTATACATAGAGATTTAAAGTTTAGAACACGAGCGTCGCAATAACTGGTTTTCTATAACTTGAATTGAGTCACATAAGGCTTTAATATTGTGTCAATTGATATGTGGATTAATGTCATAGGGATTAGAAATAGTTTTTTATTATAAAAGTTTTATAAATAATAAAAAATGAAAAACTTAATTTTTAAATTTTGTAAGTCATAACCCGTTGGGTCAGATCGACCGACCCGGAACCGAGAGTGACTCGACCCGAGAATGACCCGATCTGAAATGACCCGACCTGAAAATGACCCGACCGAAATTGACCCGACCCGTAACCCGCCCGACCGACCATTTTCCCAGGTCTACTTTTAAGTAATCACGTGCCACATGCGTGTTGGTCAAAGTGTTAAACTAACAGTCAACTAACGATATTCGTTAAAAGGTAGTCATTTGTAAACATTTGTGTTATATTAGGTAGTTTTTTCCAAATAGTTTTAGATAAGGTAGTTTTTTAAAAAAAGTTGTATATATTAGGCAGTTCACGTCCTAGCTGCAACACTCCCAAGATGGACATATGGGGGAATCATGCTGTTCACTGCTCCAGTGAGGTTGGCGTGAAGTTCCACCACAATCTAGTCCGGAACATGCTTGTGGATATATGCTGCAAAGCTGGGATATCAGTTTGTATGGACACCGATGGGGTTCTCTTTAGAGGGTGGGAAATACCTCAGGCCAGCGGATCTCCTTTTGTTTAACTGGCTTCATGGCAAGGATGCTTGTGTAGATGTTACTGGAAGTTTACCCATTGCTGGCCCTGGTGCGTCTTTAGCCCATACTGCAGGTAGAAAAAGGAAAAAATACACGACTAAGTGTAAACATAATGGCTACAAATTTATCCTCTTTGCTTTTTCTACTTTCGGGGAGTTAGGTGAAGACGCACTTAACTTGCTCTTAAGGATTGGATCTTTTTCCTCGAGTAACTCAAACAACCCTAAGTCTAGATCATATATTTTTCATAGATTAGCTTTCTGCATTAAAAAAGGTGTGGATGCTCAGTTTGTTGGTCGACTTCCCACCAACTTCTTGAACAACAACAACAACAACAACAATAACAACAATAATAATAATAATAATAATAATAATAATAAAATATAAAAAGTTTGAAACACACTCTCACTAGTAGAATAAATCTAATTTGCTGCTATTTATTTGCTACTTAAATCTCAAACATAGCAAATAATGTAATTATTGCTACTTTTTTTATTATTTCACAGCAAAAAATATTTTTTGCTACTATATTTAAACATTAATAGCAAATAAAAAATCTTATTGTTATTTTTTATTGAACAATAGCAAAAAACTATAACACAAGTCACCCACGTCAAGTTCCTTTTCTCTCCCAGTTGAAAAACTTTATACTGCTATTTACTAATCTATTTACTTTGATTCTCTTCGCACATAATAATTTTTATTTGCTGTGGTTCTTTACCTAACAGCAAAAAGCTTTTGGTTATTTGTTGCCCCTCCATTTGCCGCAATCCGAAATTGAGCAGCAAATAAGCACATTTGTATAGTAGCAAATGACGTTAATTTTACTAGTGTCTCCCTCTTTTTTCCCTCTCTACAACCTCTCCCTTGATGCGACTGCCCCTGTCATGGTAAGAGGCTGAGGTCGTCCTCGGAAACAGGTGGTAGAAAAGTGTTTACCCTCCTTATCTTCCTCCAAGGGCTCAAATGGTTCTTCATCTTCTATTTCAAGAACCGTGCTTGTTGTTGAAAACCAAACTAACCCGGAACTCAACGTTCTTGAGAGAATGAGGTTTTGAGAATAAAATCTTTGTTATAATATCTGCAAGCTTAATCCCTATATGTTAATTGTGCATAAGTATTGCACAGAGGTTCGTCAATAGGTGGATCTACGGCTAGGGTTTCAGGTAAAAATACTACTGTTGCTTCCACGCCTCCTTTTGGCTGTGAACGTGGTTGCTACTATTGAGCCAAGTAGACCTGCTGCCCAGAACACCAATGTCCCTTTGGAATCAGCCTTGCGTGCACCTATGTCAGCACCCACCGATGGAGAACTTTGTATACCCTCTGATACTCCATGCACAGTTATGCCGAATAGCCGAGGTCCCACATAGAGCACCCCTGTTCCAATGAAATCAGCTACATCAGGTATTTCTCCCCTTCCCCCCTCTTGCACCTATTAAGATTATATGGATATGTTGAGGATGAAATCAGATTTTGGGAAACCTCTGTTGTTTGTTTTGTGGATTGGGGCTAACCCATTATTACATGTGATTAAGGGCTTTGTGAAAACATTTGGAACGCTACTGATGTTGATAAATGCGGCTCTGTGGCTAGGGGTGTGTTTCTAGTTAGTTAAAAGTCATAAGAGGCTCTTACAACTACTTGTGAATCCAATGGCATCTTACTGAATAAGAAACCCTTCATAATGAAACCTTGGATTAAAAATGTAACGTATGAGAAGGATAGTATTCTATCCTAGTTTGGGTGAGGCTTCCTGGCTTAGATATGCACTATGTGAGGACAAGTGCTTACGGATGATTGCAAGTATGTTAGGCAAGGTTATCCGTATTGATCATGCTACGCAAAACAATTACCGAATTCAGCTGGGTCACCTTGTAGAGTCTTGTCTTACAGGTACTATAAGAAAATGGGTCCCCAAATCTTTCCCACAATGCCCTAGTATTCATGAGGATGGTATTCAACCGGTATTTTCACGGAAGGCCGCTACTATATCTGAGCATATTGATTCAGCTAATATTTTTGCTGATATATGCGAGCTGGATAGTCAAACAGCGTTGGGTGCTTCAACCAATATATTTAATGCATAACATACTTTTCAGGAATGTAAGGGGGCCAAATGTGGTTGAGAAACAATTGGAGTTGGCTCGTTTCATCTCAAAGAATTATGTTAGTCTATTTGGCCTCCTTGAAACTAAGGTCAAGCGCTATAGGCTTGGTCAACTTTATCATAACTTATGTCCGTATTGGTGTATAACTAATAACCTCTCCCATCATCATGGTGGTAGAATCATTGTGGTTTGAGACCCTGAATTACTGAAGGTTAATGTCCTTCTGTGCTCCAGCCAACTCATTCATCAAGCTTGCACTCCGTACACCGAGAAACCTTTCTCTTGCTCTTTTGTTTATGGTTTCAATGATAAGAATGAACAATTAACCTTTTTTTTACCATCTTGCTTCCATCTCATGTAGTGATCCTTGGATTGTGTTTGGGGACTTCAATTGGTTAGCTAACCTTGATGAAAGGCTAGGTAACGTTGTTCGCCTCCATGAAGTTATGGCTCTATGATAGTGTATGATTCAATGCAATCTACATGATATGAAGAGCAATGGTAGATTTTTTACATGGAACAATAAATAGTCTGCAGCTAAGAGAGCGTTCAGCAAAATCGATAGGGCATTGTGAAACCCATTCTGGGAGGATGCGTATTCTAGTTCTGAGGTCTCTTTTTTACTCGAAGGGGAGTTTGACCACTCTGTAGTGTATTTAGTTCTTTACTTCGACTCGAGGTAAGATTCCTTTTAAATTTTGTAAATTTTAGGCCTCCAAGTCTAACTTTATTGATATTGTTAAAGAGACATGACTACATTGCATTAATGGTCATAAAAGTTTCCAGATCTAACGGAAACTTATTATGGTGAAGCATTTATTGAGGAAGATATTCCATCATACCCATATTCAACTCTCTTTGTGTCAAACCGAGAAGGATCTCCTAGAGGCTCAGGAGAGCGTGCATCTTGATCCTACTAATAATGACCTCCTAGATAGAGAGTTGGAGTGTTTCTACAATCTGAAAATAGTCAAATTTGAATATGCTTCTCTATTACAACAAAAGGCAAAGGTGAACTGTTTGAAATATGGTGATGACAATACCGCTTTCTTTCATCAAAGCATTAAGGACAGGGCTTCTCACAATAAAATCAACACACTGGAAATCGATGGGAAAATTGTTAGTAATCCTATCTTAATTCAGCAAACTTTTCTTTCATTTTACTCTGAGCTATTATGTACTGATGTGCTCGTTTTAGAGCACATTTATATCCCTACTTTGGTGTCGAGTCTCGTCATTTTCCATTAGTTTTATGCATATTACACTCGATTTTACCTTGTTCTTGTCTCCGCGGTGTTTTTAGGTCATTTTGAGTATTTTCGGAGGTTTCGAGGTAAAACGAATTGAGTTCGAGGCTTAGACATCAAAGTCCAAGAAGAGGCACATGTTTCGAGGCATTCCCAAGCGCTCCGAGTCATTCTCGAAGACTTTGCGAAGGCCAGAAACCATTCGATACTTGATTGAAACCTCAAAGTGACCAAAAGAGCTCCATTTAGTCGAATCTATGCTAGGTTCGATCCCTAATATAAGCATGAGATTATCAAAGATGTTTTTTTTCTATTGTGTCTATGAACTTGATGAAGAAGGAAGCTTAAAGTACATGGGTTTCAAATTTGAAATTGGCGTTATTTAAAGGAGATAATTGACCTTTAATTTGTTATTGACATCCGGATCTTCATTGACGAAAATGGTGTTTAATCTGAACTTATGTGCATGAAGAACATATCTGGCCATTTGGGAAAGATGAAAATGGCAAGAAAGAAAAAACCTCACATTTGAAACTTTTTAGCGTTTGTTAAGAGTTCGGGGAAGATGAAAATGATAAGAATGAAAGAACCTCACCTTCAAAAGTTTTTAGGGTTTGTTAAGAGTTTGGGGAAGATGAAAATGACATAAAAATTGGCAAGAAAGAAAGAACTGTTAAATTACCCATATAGCAGAGGTATAACAGAGATCAATCAAGAGTTTAGGGAAAATGAAAATGGCAAGAAAGAGAAAACTTCAACTTCAAAGGAATCCAATCAGCATAAACTAGTGGGGTTTTAATGATGGTGGTGTTGGGGTGGGAGAGTGGTGTTGATTTGAGAGGGGTATATAGAGTTTGGGGAAGAGAGGTTTAATTGGGGGTGATTAGGTAACTAGGTTAGATTAATAAGTTTAAGTGAAAGTCAAAGGTCATTTCACATGGTCAACGGTCATTTATCAGGTTATCCGGTGAAGTTATCGCTATCATGTTTACCAAGTTGAAGGTTGTTGTTGGTAAAAAAAGTTTGCGGCTGTTTATTTGAAATTGAGTAAACTTAAAGGTTGTAGTTGGTAATTGATCCTAATAATAATAATAATAATAATAATAATAAATAATAATAATAATAATAATAATAATAATAATAATAATAATAATAATAATAATAATAATAATAATAATAATAATATTAATTTAAGTATACAAATAATAATACCAATAATAATATTTACATACTAAAGTAGAAGTTTAGTAATATTTGACTAATAATAACTATAATAAAGATAATAAAATAGTATAAAAGAAAAGCTCTATCAATATATTTCTTTGCAAATGACTACGACTTAATGGAATAATATTAGTTGACCGTAAAATTTCAATGTTTGACCGAAATGAAAAGATAAATTAAAAAGAAATAACGCATGTTAATTTTGGGCTAGTTAAATCAATATTTAGTTATAAAAAAAAAGATAAATAAAAAAGTTCATCTACTCATTTTTAAGGTTTTTTTAACTTTTTTCTATATTTTTTTACCCATCTTAAAGATATTTTTTAAAAACGGACGTCACGATTACCTTTATGGGTAACTCTTTAGGAAACCCGATCGAAACAAGTACTTATTCGCCTATTTTCCAACACGTAAATCGAAAAAGACATTTAACATTAGTTTTAGTACCCATCATAACGATGATTTTTCAATAACCGAATGTCGCAATCATCCTTATGGGATAATTCTTTTAGAAACTCGGTTGAAACAAATACTCATTCGCCTATTTTTTGACACATAAACCGGAAAAGATATTTAAAGTTATTTTTACTCATCATAACGATGATTTGCCTATTTTTAACAAATAAAAAAGGACTTCGCAATTAAGCTAATGGGAAAACTCTTTCGAAATTCGGTCGGAACAAGTACATGTTTGCCTATTTTCCGACCCGTAAACCGAAAAAAATATTTGGCATCATTTTTACTTGTCATAACGATATCATTTTAGAAAACAAACATTGCGATTACCCGTATGGGGTATCTCTTTCGAAAATTCCGGTCGAAACAAGTACATATTTTCGATAGAGTTACCCCATAAGGATAATTGCAACCTCTGTAATCTGAAAAATCATCGTTGTGATGGGTAAAAATGGCGTTAAATATTTTATTTCGGTTTACGTGTGGGTAAATAGATGAATAAGTTATTATTTCAACCAGATTTTCAAAAGCGTTACCCTTTAAGGGTAGTCAAGACGTACATTTTTCGAAAAATACGGTTATAATGGGTAAAAATGACGTCAAATATAATTTTTAAAAGTTAATGTGTTTTAATTTTTAATTCTTTAAAATACAAGGATCAATGGATACTTTCACATAGAAAACTTAACCTCTCAAATTGATCAAACTCTCCGATCAATTAATATTTTCTACTAAATAGTAGTCATTTGCAGAGAAATATAAAACATTAAGTAATTCTTTTTGAAAAAAAAAAGAAAAAAACAAAAAGAAAACCACATAAAGATTGTTTTTACAAATAAACTTACATATTAGATGGATTCCTATAAGTTTTCCAAAAGATAATAGATATATGGGGCCTCTTGTGCTATAGACCATTTTACATATAATAATTGACCACCATGGTCCATGATGTTAGGTATAGATAGTATCTAATATTTAGCACAGTTTATAAACGAATGCCGTCGCTTTCACCTTATCTATCAAGTTCAAAATCAAAGACTTTTAAGGCCTACAAAAATGAATAAGTTAGCTAGAAATTATTATTCCCTTCCGACCAATTTAGTTGTCTCATTTGTTTAGACACAGTTATTAAGAGTGGTGTGGGGTCCATTAAAAAGGTGGTAGTTGAGATATTTTGATTGATTAAATTAATTGTAAAGGTGGTAGTTGGAGCATTGTAAGTAGTAAAAGTGAGAGTATTTTGGTCTTTACTTGTGTGAACATGGGGTATTTAGGTAAAAAAATTGACAAAAAAGGAAATGTGCAATTGATATGAATCTGACAACTAAGATAATATGACAACTAAATTGGTTAGGATGAACTATTAAAATTTATGGATAACTAGCTTCATACTTCCTACTACTGTTATCTTAAGTACTATTTTTGGCTTAGGTATCCATAGTATCTTATGTACTTTCATCTACTCCTAATGACTAAAGTACTTCTCCCCCATGCTTTTTAATTGTCTACTTTATTGTACAGGCATATTAAGAAAGTGGTAGTTGTAGTATTTTAAATGATTATAATAATTGTAAAGGTGGTATTTGAGGTATTTAAGTGATTATAATAATAATGAAAAGCCTTAGCAACTACGATCATTTGTTGGGTTTGTAACTTAAAAATGGCTTTCTCTCTAAAATAAACCCTAGCCGCCCCAATTCTTTTTCTCTCTTTTCTCTCTAAAAAAAACCCTAATATCTAAAGTTAGTTTGGGCTCAATCTTTAAAGATTGATGGTAAGCCCCTAATTTCTTCATTTTAAGTTTTTTTAATATAATTGGAAATTGGAATAAATTTTTGCCCTCTCCCTGTAAGAGAGTTGTTCTACCCATTCATTGGGTTGATTCTACTCATATATTGAGTTTTGAAATCTCTCCTTGTGAGAGTTTGGAGTTATGAATTTTGGTCTTTAGTTTATTTATTGGTAGAGATTAATGCGATGATGCAGCAGACACCAAAAGTGCAATTATCATCAACTACATCAAATTTCATTCTATCTCAAGACTACAACAGATCGAAAGACCCCCTCGTAGAAGGCTGTATCAAACAACGATGTGGAAGAGGATATTCATTATTGTCAGATCTCATACACAACGATCGTAGTTTTGTTATTTTTGAATTATATTTGGTTTTAATTGCTATGTACTTGCTAATTTTTATCTCTGATGTTGATGTCGTATGACTCTTTATTAATGAATCAGGTATTATTCAAAAAAAAAGTGATTATAATAATCGTAAAGGTGGTAGTTGCCAGTTGGGGTATTTTAAATAATATAAGTGGAGGTATTATGGTCTTTACTTATATGAACATAGGATAGGTAAAAAATATTTGCTAAAAATAGAAAGTGGACAATTTTGGTGAACTAACCAAATAAGAAAACTGGATAATAAAAAAGAAACGGTGGAAGTATTTTAAAACATATTTTGAAACTTCAACCATCAACTTACGTCTTTAATTTAGTTAACTCTTTGACATATCGAAAGTTAGTGAATAACACGTTCACAAATTATAGTTTTCCTTCAAATCAAACACCGTGCACCCTAACTTCCCAATTAAACATTGTCATATAAAACTCAATTGAATATAGAGTGGTCTAAAATTAATGTAATTAATTGAAAAGAGATCAGAATATGACCGAAATAACACCATCATATAAATAATAATTTAAGATATTTATGTTTAAGAACCAAAATTTTTCTTACCAAAGATAGTATATCTAAAATTCACTGATCATTCGAATAGATGGTTGAATCTTTTGATATATATATATATATATATATATATATATATATAACATAAACAATGACAGTATGACATTTTTACATTTTATCTCTATATGAATTTAGTTGATTAATACTAATACAAATTATATTATTAATATAGGTGTAATAATTTGAGTTACTACCTACTAGACATATCTATTGACATTTAATGACGAGTAGAGAGTGTACATTGAACTACATGTATGGAAAGAGTGATAATTCAAGAAATTTGTTTTACCTAATTAAAGGATTTTCAAATACGACCAAAACCATTTTTTTTTTTTTTTTTGCAGTTCTTAATTTCCACTCCCAATTATTTTTATGATGAACCAGTGAGGCAGCTCACATGTATTCTGTTATGTAGATCTGATTTTTAATATCCCTCCCAGTTTTTTTCTCCTTTTTTTTTTATATAATATTACAAATAAAACAAATAAATTTGTGTGCTTATTAAGTACAAATATTTATATATGTTTAATAATTTCAACAGTTGGATGGAATCTCTGATTTAGCAAAGACAAATATGAAAACAGAATTGCAGACTAGCATGATAAAAAAATTCCATAATTTAAAAAGAAATTAAAATAAAGAAATTTAAGTAAAGCAAGGAATAAAAAAAATTAAAAACAAAAGTCAATGAGAAACAAAAGTTCTACTTCATTCTATATATATATCTTAATGTCATACATATATATATTTGCAAAATGTATTACACTAAAAATAAAAGTGGCTTATCACAATTAAACTAATTAACAACTAATTAATCAAAACTTAATTTAACTATACTAACTTACATAGTTAACAAATTTTTTGTGAGAGACGGTCTCTTTGAAAGACCATTTTTAATTGGGTTGGCCCATTAGGGAAAATGTATAATAAATGTAAACAATAAGCTTTAATGAATTGGGCCTGAGAGACGTCTCTTAGAAAGACAGTCTACTAGCTATACATATTTGCATTTCATCATTACCGCATCATTCATTATTAATTATCATCAGCAACATCATTGACCATTGATCTAAAGTTGAAAATTTTAAAGAAAAAGGGAGCATGAAGAAGAATAATTACTTGTCTTTCAAGAGGTCGTATTTAAAAAAAAATTAAGTGCTCAAGCCCGGCCCATATAGGAATGACCCCAAAAATGATTTTTCTCCTCATCTTCTTGGAAATAATAATTAATCTTCCTCATCATAAAAATGATGTTGTTTTAAATAACTATTATCATCATATATCTAGTGTATTTTCCCATCAAGAATTTGAAGAGCAAAAGAAGGCGGCTAACCGTGCTTTTAAAGAAAGAATGCGGTCAAAGAGTACCTCGACTTAATGGAATAATGATAAAAGATGATAATATTAATGATAGAATACAAAGTTTAAGTTGAAAATTTAAATTATATTCTATGACTTAATTTTTAAAAATGTTGATTAAGAATCTCCATTCTTTCTCCAACTAACAAGCATGGAAACACACCTCTTCATGATGTAAAATCTAGCCTTTTGCTCCTTAGCTAAATGTGTACATTTCTTCCCAAAGGCAGAGCTTTTCTTTGAAAAGTTTCTCATAAGATTGGATTTGTTTTTGGATGAAGTATTAGGAGAAGAAGGGAAAGAAGTCTTGAATGAAGAAGTTCTAGAAAGTTTATTAGAGGATGGTTTTTGTGAATAACTCCTATTAATAAATGGAGGTGATATTGAGGATGAATTCTTCTGTGAAAAACTTCTCATCAATGAAGAATCTAATGGGATTGAACATGATGATCTTGAAGATTGATCTTTCTTGAAGAGTTTCCATTTTTTATCTGAACAAGTTGAGTAGTAGTCATGATCTTCATAACCCATTTATGGTGTGTTTTTGAGGGTTAAGGAAAATGAATGAGTTAGGATGAAAGGGATGGAAGTGCAAGTAAGGATGAGGTTTTTTCTCTTAGAACTTACAAATATTTGGGTAACAATTGATGGCAATTTGCTAAGTCTTTTAAATGGGAAGTCCTTGAGAGATTTATATAAGAAATGGTAAAAATAAAATTTACTTGTACAAAACTAGTGATACTGTCTTCCTTGTGTTACTACCATCATACATCATACACTATATTAATTTTGATGTATAGTATAGAAAATTAGATTGAATATGAGAGTGTCATTTGTAATTATTTTATTGGCCAGCATTATAAGAGTATTTATGGCAGGAGTATTAATTAAATGATTTACAATTTAATGGATTTTATCTTTTCCAAAAAAAAAGTTTGATTCATATAAATGGCAAGAATAATTGGCCAGGGATTTTTAAATATAGTTTGCTTCATATTAATGGCAAGCATTGCATGAATTTCAATACAGATTTTATTTTAATAAATGCAGGAATAAAAGGCATAAATATAAATGGCAAGAAATTCAATTCAATTCTATTACAAATATAAAATGCTGGTTTCAAAATAGCATAGCAAGAATAATAATTGCATAAATTTCAATTCTAACAATTTTATTCTTTACAAAAATCATCATACACTATATTAATTTTGTTGTATAGTAAAAAGGATTAGATTGACCATTAATTATTTTATTTATGGCAATAATAGTATAGTGATTATTTTATTTATATTTATGACCAGGGATTTTGACAACGGAGACAAAATTTCTACAATTTTAAAAAGGCAGGATTACTTAAAACGACATGATTATTATATGGCATAAAATCAGCAGGATTATTTAAAACAGCATGATTATTATATGGCAGGGATTTTTCATGATTTTCGTGAATACTAAATAATATACTAAATATCATACACTATATTAATTTTGATGTATAGTATAGAAAATTAGAGTGAATATGAGAGTGCAATTTGTAATTATTTTATTGGCCAACATTATAAGAGTATTTATGGCAGGAGTATTAATTAAATGATTTACAATTCAATGGATTTTTATCTTTTTCAAAAAAAAATGTTTGATTCATATAAATGACAAGAATAATTAGCCATGGATTTTTAAATACGGTTTGCTTCATATTAATGGCAAGCATTGCATGAACTTCAATACAGATTTTATTTTAATAAATGCAGGAATAAAAGGCATAAATATAAATGGCAAGAAATTCAATTCAATTCTATTACAAATATAAAACGCTGGTTTCAAAATAGCATAGCAAGAATAATAATTGCATAAATTTCAATTCTAACAATTTTATTCTTTACAAAAATCATCATACACTATATTAATTTTGTTGTATAGTAAAGAAGATTAGATTGAATAAGAGAGTGTCATACGTAATTTTTTTATTGGCCAACATTATCAGAATATTTATGGCAGGGATATTAATTGCATGATTTTCAATTTAGTCAATTTTGAATCATTTACGGAAATAAAATGTTGCATTCATATTAATGGCAGGAATAATTGCAGGAATTTCAATTCAGTCAAGTTTATTCTTTACAAAAATAAAAATTTGGATTTATATTAATGGCATAAATATTAATTGCAGGATTTTCAATTCAGTCAAATTTATTCTTTTACAAAAATAAAACGTTGGATTCATAACAATGGCGGGAGTAATAATTGCAGGAATTTCAATTCAAACAATTTTACTTATATATAAAGAGGTATTTCAAAACCTATAAACTCTTTATTAACAACCTATTTTGTGGTTTTTTATATTTAATTCTTTTTTAATTACAATATATGTATGTAAATACTTTATTATGCACCTTTATTTAACATTTCTAAAATTTCATTAAGATATAAACGTATTTAAAAATCCGTGCATTGCACATATTTATATCCTAGTATTGCTATATTTTTAATACTAACTTTGATAAATGTTATACTTAAATAATTTGGATTCAAATCAAACCAAGATCCTACTTTAAATTTATCTATAAATTTATTATCTATATTTTTATATACCTTTTAATTTATATTCGCGTTGGTTATTAGAAAATGGATATTAAATAAAGCTATAGGAGTATTATAGAAGAGGAGATAAATGGTTAGGACAATAGACTATTACTTTTTTTTTTTATCTTATATCCATATTTTGGAAATTACATGTGGTGACTCTAACTTTTCAAATTTTTCCTATAGTAAACAAGTTTTTTATAATCCACATAATAACCTTGAGTTCTATGCTATCAGACTTTTTGTAACCATTTTTCTCTCATAATAACAATGAAATTTCAATGTTTGTTTAAACAATAATTTAACTGAAATATTTTTTTTCGAGAAAAGCTTAGTATTAGTAGACACGCATCACGCCTTCTTATAGTTTATAATCCAACTCCAATGCCTTGGTAAAATCAACTTTTGCTTGGATTTATTGTGAATGCCATCATAATAACGGAAAAAAACGAGGTACACACACTTTATAAGCCAAGGAGATTTATATACCATCCCAAAATCATATGCCAATGGAAAGAAGATTCCAATAACTTATAAAATATGTACACCATCTTTAGTTTGTCGATATAGGCATTCCAACAGAAAAGCATTCTAAACAAAAATTTGTAGCAATCATGAAAGATAATTCATTGATGATATTCCTGCCTGCTGGTGTGCGATTTCTGCTAGACAGCGTTGTGAACTCCCGTTACTTAATATTGCTCGTTCAGCTATTGTCATATATTGTTGTCTGTATACTAAAAAAAGTCGATACACGACTAACAATTTCCGATTAACACTAAATAGTTACAAAATTTGACTGAAATTCCCACTGTTTGCTGTTAGTCAAAAATTCCGACTAATTACTTATTGTATGGAGGTTAGTCTCAAATTCCCACTAATTACTTATTGTATGGAGGTTAGTCTCAAATTCCGACTAATTACTTATTGTATGTAGGTTAGTCTGAAATTCCGACAAAATTTTCTACTGTATATACAAAATGCATAGTCGGAAATTTTTTGGGGTAAAAGCAGTCGGAAGTTAGTTGCTAAATGAGTCGGTAATTCATATTTTTAAGAATTGTTTCTTTCAGCCTATCATCATTATTCTTCTATAAACAATAAATCATATCTACGGATGGCAATGGGTCGGACTCTGCTCGGATTATATATACTCCGACTTTGCTCCGGATAATAGTCAGACTTTTATTTTCAGTCCACCTCCACTCGGAGTCGGATTATGCATACTCTAAGTTTGCCCCGACTCGGACTCTCGGATCTCCAACGGAGTCGGATGCAGAGTCGGATTATTATCAAACAGTATCGTTGTGATATTGTACTAATGATTTTAAAGCATACAAAATTAACAAAATATATTTTTTAAATACAATTTAACAAAAAAAATGTACTTTAATTTGAATTCAATTTTAACAAGAGAAATAATCCTACTACTACAATTTAACAAAATTTTCTCGTATTTTGATTTGGCGTATTTTATTTCTCTTGATTTCATTTGTCGTATCATGATTCATTAATCTAAATAAAAATACCAAGTAGTTTTTCAAAATCGAAAATTACAATTACTATGAGAGAGAGCTTGAATTAGTCACGTCTAGAGTTTTAAAGGATACAAAAATATTAGTGTAAAAGTCAAATTCAAAGGCAGATGTCCTTCAGGGTCGGAGTTGGGTCGGAGGCTCGGATTTTTAATGAGGTCCAACTCTGGTCCGTCTCTAACTCGGACTCGGATCGTAAAGTCGGAGTCGGAGTCGAATGACTTTTTCCTCGGACTCGATTTAGATTATATTCCTCGGATCGAGTCGGATTAGGGTCGAATTCGGACTGAATTGTCATCCCTAATCATATCATATTTAACAACACATACACTATTCTTACAAAATTATCAAATTTTCTTGTTTTACTTATAAAACACATATCAGCTCTAGCAAGTAACCAAGATATGTTTTATGTATTTATTTATTCTTTTTCAAATTTGTACTAAGAATTTTATCTTCTATTGAATTATTTGATAATATATATTATGTATTTATGTTATGTTAATTATAATATGAATATCAATTGTTTGTTAATGGTATATAAAATTAATATTTGTTTCTATTCACCATAAATGTCTCATTTTCTTATTGGGTCTAGTCACCCTAAATATCTCATTTCTATTTTCGATATGTTAACTTTATCAATATAATATACCCTTACTAAACTTAACTTTTTTTATATTTTACATTTAACAAACCCATTTTACCCCTATTAAAATATAAAAACACTACACTTTTACTAACACAAGTGGTCTCATTTGACCACCTAAAAATAGTGAAAAATCAAATACGATGAATGAATAGGAGGGAATTTAATTAAATAATCTTGTCTTACCTCGTTGTATTGAATTTACTTTAATTCTCTTTTATGCTATGACTCATTATTTTTTGATACTTATGCACATATTTTAATACCTTTTCATTTTTATCTTCCACATTTGCACATACAATTTCTATTTTTAGATTATTTCTTGAGCAGAGATGGAGCATAAAATCATAACCATTGTGGGGAGTAGATAATTCATGAGATTTTAGCTGCACATGGAAGCCTATGAATTTGAGACAAAATTCTTGAATTTAAAAGTCCCTTTAATTGGAAGCACCGCCCAATTTCAAATGTTTTTCATCTCAAACTTCTCTGACAAATTTGCTGATTTCTTTAGTTTTTTACAAATTTAAACTTTCTTCTTTCAAAAAAAACTTTCTTCTTCCAAAGCAATTCGACAAACTATATATAGATTCAACATACCTTTACTATGCTTTTCTTAGTAATAAACCTATTTTTCATGGATAAACTCACCTATATTTAGTATTAATTACTCATATACTAAGAAATTGACTATTATAGAATATAGATTACATATAGAAAAAAAAATAATTTTTTTTATCGAGAAGCATCTTAGCATACATAACATGTTCGACGCTGTTTAAGACCTCTAGAAGTGAACGGTCGTCTAACATTGTTATATTTTGTAATGGACTATCAATTAATAGCTTTAATTTAAGGAGAGGAGATCAAAAATATATAACAATAGCTCATACGCTTTACTAATGTGAATTTAACATGTACTTTTAATATGTTCTAAGATACACATTTAATTAAGTTGTGCAATTCCGTCATTTTATTTCCTGGATTCACACATGTTGATATGATACAAATCATGATGCGCTTAGTGGATCTTGCTAAAAAACGCCCTGGTGGCGTTTAACAGTAAAGTAGAATATATCACTACAAAAATAGCCGTTGTTTAGAATATATCACTAAAAAACGCCCTGGTTGCTAAAAAACGCTTAGTGGATCCGACTAATCCAAATAGCCGTTGTTTAGTCGGTATACACCTATACCGACTAAACACCGACTAACTTCAATTAGTCCGCACAGAATGGTCGGTAAACAAAAATAGTCGAAAAATCAGTCGGAATTCCGACTAACTTTCACCTGGTAGGTGTTTACTCGCAATTCTGACTAGAAAAAGTTGTAGGAATTTAGTCGCAACTTTCCGACCGAGCACCGACTAACAATTGGTCGCTACATACCGACTACAATTTTAGTAGGTAAGTAGTCGGTAGGTCTTAAAAATGATTTTAATTGATTTTCCAGAAATTTTAATAATTAAAAATTAATTTCACCTACCAACTAACCGCCGACTACATGTTAGTAGGAAAGTAGTCGGAAAAGTCAAACCTGAGTGTAGCCAAAGGCTGACCAAATTGTGGCGGCGTTGGATTCCGACTACTTTGCCACTAACCAATGATAGGAAAGTAGTCGGAAAAGGCAAACCTTAATTTATCCAAAAGCCGCCAAAATTTTGGCGGCGTTGGATTTTGACCAATTGCCGACTCAGTTTTAGTCGGTAGATAGTCGTTAACTGTGATGAATACCGACTAAATGCCTACTACATGATAGTCGGAATTTAGTCAATATATTATTAAAATAATAAAACTGGTCAAATATGGTCATTGACCACATTTGACCAATTTTATTATTTTATCCATAACCTAAACTATCGATCATACGAAACAAAAAACGAAATGAAGATAATAAAATAAGGCACGAAACAAATTAATTATACAAATATACAAATTGTGGTAAATGTATTACACAAACCAATGTTTAATCCATACAAATTAACAATAAAAACAAAAATACAAGGGGCTCAGCTGGTCGAGGGAGGCGGAGGAGGATTTTCGCGAAAAAGGGTGCGCACAAAGTTGAGCAAATGGTTGACCTCTTCTCTCAAACGCCGTTACTCCTCAAAGAGTGAAGCCTGCTCCTCATTTGAAATGTGCTCGTTGAGGCGGGTCTCAACTCGGTTAATAGACTCCTGAAGATGATCGAGCCTCTCGTTCACCATTTGTTCAGGAGGAGGTTGAGGAGCGGCCTGGTATTGGGACTGCGGCATCGCAACATCTGCGTAATAAACTGTCGCCGCGTCACCAACCCCATACACGCTCTTGGAGGGCTTCTTCTTATTGGGTGCCTGTGATTCGATAGTTTTAACGACCTGAAAATAGGCGTCGTTAATCTTCTCATCAGGCCCAACAAGAGGAAGTTCGGCATAGAGGCACTTGTATTCGTCCTAAACAATGAAACAAAATATTTTGTAAAAATTTCGGTAGAGTTTTCTCTGTAAACTAACTAAACCAAAATTTAACTAAACCCTGAAATAGAAACCAATATAGATATAATTTGTATCTACTACCAAAATAGCTACAGAACCAACATTTTCTCAAATTACAATATCAGATATCCTAAGTAATATTCCAAGACAGCTAATGTACCAAAATCTAAGCTACCAAAAAAACTAACTAAGCTATGATTCAATGATAACCAAAAAATGCTAATTTATAATCTATATAGATAAGAGATTGAACTTACACTTATGGCCTTGGACTTTTCGTTGACCCATTGCAACCCGTCCTTTGTACGCACCTTATGAGTGCGTAAAAACAACTCATAAGAGAGCGGCGTTCGACACTGCTCTTGTTCCTGAAATGAATTTCAACCATGGTTATCAATTAAAAGTTTTTGTATTAAGATTAATAAGAGTATAAAATTAAAAAATCAAATTAGGACAAGCTCAAGGTTATACCAATTTACGCAATGTCCTGCGCGCAGATACCGAGCCGCCGGTATGGGTGACTTCAGTCGCACCCCCTTCATCTCCCCGGCGGCGGTTCCTCCTCCCTCTGGACCGACTGGCTTGGAATTCATCAGATTTCTAAGCACTTACCCATCGGTCCCAAATCTCCCTCGAGACCCAGCTGGGCTTGTACTTATTATCCTCTTCATAGAGCCTCCTATGATGATAAATAATGTCCTTGTACCTGAGCTTGGCCCTCTTCTCCCACTCCGCGTACACTCGCGAAGTGATAGAAGGATCCCAAGCCTATTGTTTCTGAAACGACAAGATCAATCAATCAGTATTTGTATAACAAAGTAAGTCAATCAAAAGTCAATCAAATAAGTAATGAAGTACAAATCCTTACTTGAAACTGTGTCCAATAGAAATCGATCGTTTGCCTACTTAGGTGCCTCCATGCCCATCCTCAAAGTTCCTACGGATGGACATGGATATTTGGCTGCCACCGTCTGTGGCAAACCTTCATAAACAAACAAGTTATACTTAGTATACGTAGTGCATATAACAATTACAATGCAATAAATAATAATACGTACCCAGTGCCATCAGGCATCCATGGTAGGGGTGGTAGTGCATGCTGCGGCGCAGGGGCAGGATCATCGCGCGGCGGCCCCTACGCTGTATCAGTCTCCGGTGTCCTAGCGTGATGTGGCGAAGCACGCGACGACACCAGAGAGGGAGTGACGACCCCCTCTGTCCTCCTAAACTTTGACCTCAAAAAATGATCCTCTAAACCCGGAATAGGTTGAGAATACGTTAGGGCAAGAGGTTCAGCTTGATCAGGCTGAGGTCGAGTGGCTGTTGGTTCAGGGTCTGAACACGTATGATGCTGTACCGGACGCGATTCAGGGTCATACGGTTGATCGGTTCGCGGGTCGATCCGTTGTCCTTGAGTATTTCTCATTCTAGGCATCTTGTTAAAATAATTTAGCCATGTTAAAATAATTAAATAAAAAAACCCTAAACAACCTCTAAATAAACAGCCCTTAAAAAAACAGCCCTAAACCACCACAAATAAAACCTTAAAAACCCACCAGCAAAAAAAACAGCCCCACCGCCCTTAAAAAAAACCCTAAACCACCAGCAAAAACCACCTAAAACCGCCACAAAAACAGCCCCAAAAACCACCAGCAAAAACGCCGAAAATTATATGTTCATGCAAGATTATTACTCAAAAAACCAAGTAAATAAACAAGTAAATGCCGAACATAAACAAGTAGGATTATTATCACAGATTTGAGTAAATAAACAAATAATCTTAACAAGTAAATAAAAAAATAAATTAAACTAAAATAAATTAAAAAAATAAATTAAACTAAAATAAATTTTGAAAATATATTTTGTAAAAAAACAAAAAAAAATAAATTATGTTTCGAAAATTACACTAGTTCATGCAAAATTATATTTTCATGCAAAATCATACTAAAAACAAAAAAAAAACTCTAGTTCATGCAAGATTATTTCAAAAAAGAATCAAAAAAATAAATTACACTAAAAAAATGTCGAAAATTACACAAAAAAACAAAAAAAAAAAACACTAGTTCATGCAAAATTATATTTCGAAAATACAAATTCAATGCAAGATTAAGGTAAATACATGTTGAATGTCGAGAAAAACACTAGTTCATGCAAGATTATTACAAAAAAGAATCAAAAAAATA
Source organism: Amaranthus hypochondriacus (assembly GCA_000753965.2). Lineage (NCBI taxonomy): Eukaryota > Viridiplantae > Streptophyta > Magnoliopsida > Caryophyllales > Amaranthaceae > Amaranthus > Amaranthus hypochondriacus. The sequence continues at coordinate 11,870,211 of CM025930.1, read as the reverse complement.
AATTACACTAAAATAAATGTCGAAATCACACATAAAAAAGAAAAAAAAAACACTAGTTCATGCAAGATTATATTTCGAAAATACATGTTCAATGCAAGAGTAGGGTAAATACATGTTGAATGTCGAAAAAAACACTAGTTCATGCAAGATTATAACAAAAAAGAATCAAAAAAATAAATTAAACTAACAATATTCATGTTCATGTTCATGTTCAACAGTTCAAGAAAAACCCTAAATACCATTATTCATGTTCAATATTTCAAAAAAAAACAAGACTAACCTTTAGAGTCAGAAAGTAGTAGAAGATTTAGTCGTCAATACTCGTCGGAATGTAGCCTAAAAACCCGTCGGAATGTCCTCTAATGTTGTCGGAGATGGAGAAGAGAAGGTATATATTATTAGTATTATGTATTATTACTATTATTATTATTATTATTATTATTATTATTATTATTATTATTATTATTATTATTATTATTACTATTATTATATTATACTTATTATTTTATAATTATTAAAATTGTAAATACGAGATTAAAATATACAAAACTTACGACCCAATGTAAAATTAATAAATAAACATACGATTAAAAAAACTAAAAAAATGTTTGATAATAATAAATAAAGATATAATTATTAAAACCTTATTATTGGGTTACATAATTGTCATCGACATCATCTTCGTTAGATAATACAAGATCTTCGTCGGTGTCTTCATTTTCATTGACATCATGAGTCGTTTCGTCTAAGTCTAATAGTTCTCCAGCGGGATCACGCAACGGTTCGACTTGTGCGTCAGAAACATCTTCATTCACCACAAAATCCGGTGATTTCTCTTCCAGTTGGAAAGCGGTCTCCTCGAATTGCTTTGATCTGACTTTGCAAACAGCTCGCCAATCTTTCATGTTTTACATTAAACTGGGATAAGGTAAATAATAAACTTGGGAAGCTTGACTAGCTAGCACAAAAGGATCGTACTTTCTATAGGATCGACCAATATGAATGTCAACCAGCTTGTAACGCGGATGGATTCTCGTACCATGGGCGTATTCGGTGGTAGTCTGGTCAAACCATTGACATTTGAACAAAGTGACCCTTTTAATTGGAAGTGCTCGATACTTGAGGTCAATAATGTCCTCTCACTTACCATAAAAGTCGGTTTTATCCGGACTGTTATCATCAGATTTCACGCACACCCCGCTGTTCTCAGTAGATTTCTTTTTTGCAGAATGGGAGATAATGTGAAATCTATAACCATTCACGTAACAAACATCATAGCGACGTGCCTTCTACAAAGGTCCCTCGGCGAGGTCCTTTAGAATATCGGCATTATCCACACCGTCAAGAAACCCGTCCCTAGACTGCATATAAACTCAATAATTCAATGTTAATCCGTAATACTACTTACATAATAAATTACGATGGTAAACGTGTACTCACAATCTGTTTAAACCAGCGGGCAAACTGGTCTTGGACCACATGGTCAACTTGCTCTGCGTTTAGATTGGGTTCGTACTTTGTGATTAAGTGTACGAATTGATCATAAAATTGATTCACCTCCGGACAATTTCGCAGAACATAAGTCTGAGCAATGTTGAGATCTGCTTCATCCATCATAAGAGCCTTACCCCGCCCATGAAATTTGATTAGGTGTGTGAATATGGTCAAAACACCCGATCTCATGTTATTAAAGCATTCGTCATCGTTTCTAGGAAGATCTCTAACTCTGCATCGAACGTCTGGCCCAAAGTAATGCGAGACAAAGTATGATGCTTCTTCTGTAAGATATGCGTTACAGATCGAGGCCTCAACATGCGCCTTGTTTTGACATTAAGTCTTAAATGTCGAAGATACCTGTAATTTAAACCAAGTAGTAATTATTAAGACATGTAAAAAATGACCAGAAAATGAAATAATACTTAGTTTAGACATGTAATTAGTAATTACCTCTCAAAGGGATACATCCACCTATATTGTACCGGACCAGCAATTTTTGCCTCGTAAGCTAGGTGAACAGGCAGATGTTCCATAACATCGAAGAATGTTGGAGGAAATATAGTCTCTAACTTACAGAGCACCACTGCAATTTCCTCGTCCAACCTCCAGAAATCTTCGGAGAAGTAAGACTTCTAAAGAACAGACTAACTTCAGTAAGAGCTTCCCATACTTTTGCTGGCAGCAACTCCCGAAATGCTATTGGAATTAGTCGCTGCATGAACACATGACAATCATGACTCTTCATCCCGAATATTTGATGTTTAGCCATGTCGATATTCCTGGCTAAATTTGAAATATACCCATCAGGAAATCTTCGAGTTTTAAGCCACTCTAGAAGGACAACCATTTGTTCTCTGTGTATGATTTGAGATTGTATCAAGAGGTTCCCTCAAGGAGGATATTCGACGCACTTCTCAGTTTACTTTGGGGTCCCTTCCATTTAAGTACCTAGGCGTGCCTCTTTCTTCCAAGCGCCTTGGTATTGCGGATTGTGAAAAATTGCTAGATATGATGACTAAACGGGTCAGCTCTTGGCAAGTCACACATTTATCGTATGCCGCTCGTTTGCAGTTAATCAACTCTATATTGATGGGCATTTCTTCGTATTGTTGTCAGATTTTCATTCTCCCTAAAAGGGTAATCAACATTGTCAATTCCATCCGTAGGTCATTCTTGTGGTTTGGGGTATCCACTTCTTATAAACCAGGTAATATTCGATGGAAGGAGGTCTGTACTCCTAAGAAGATGAGTGGCCTTGGTGTACGCAATGTCCTCCTTTGGAACCAGACAACTTTGGGTAAGATAGCCTGGCACATTTACACTCTATAGGAATCTTTGTGGGTTCGATGGGTCCATGGTATTTATACGAAAGGAGGACGCTGGAAAATCTTTAATGCTCCTACCACAGCTAGCTGGACTATAAGGAAGCTCTACGCAGTGACTGCAACCTTGCGTCCATGGATTTGTCAACCCAGTTATTCTATTAAGGAGGTGTATGAGCAATCATTGGATCATCAACACAAGGTTCATTGACGTCACCTTGTCTGGAACAGAATCTCAATACCTAAAACCCGATTTCTGTGTTGGTTAGTAATTCGACGCGGTCTAAAAACCAAAGACAATTTACATCATTTGGGGGTGGTGGATGAGGAGTTATGCCCATTATGTGGTATATCAGTATATGTCCTGAGACACATGAGCATCTCTTCTTTCGATGTCCTTTCAGTTAATTGTGTATTGATGCGGTTCAATCATGGACTGGGATCACTTTTAAGCCTATTCGTAGGACGGACTTTCGGAAGCGACATCTCTCCAAAACTTCACAGAAGTTATTTTCTGCCATTTATGCTTGCACTCTTTACCATATCTAGAAGTTTCGAAATGAGGCGGTTTGGTCTGCTTTTGTGCGTTCACCCAGGCAAGTTAGCCTTTTGATTAAGCATGACATTAGACAACGCTGTTATGCATTGAATATCCTGGATTCAGCTGGTGTCTCCTTTAGTTGAGTCTGGCTATTTGACTTCTCTAGGTTTGGGCTGTAGGCTGGTAGCGTTCTTGGTGTACACAACTGGTGTGGGTGGTGTTGGTCCTTGTATAGCTACTGATATTCTGTGATTTCTGCTGTTGGTGCTCTTGATCTGAGCTTCTCTTGGTCCTTGTATAGTTACTGATATTACTGATATTCTCTCTTGGTGTGTTGGCTGCTGTGGGTTTTCGTGTGTTGGTGCTTTGAGGGCCCGCTGGGATTATGATCTTTGACGTAAAATAGCTGCTCCTTGCTGCTGATGATTTGCTGAGAGCTGCTACGAAGCAATGCTGCTGTCCACTAAAGCAATGTTGCTGATCCCTGATCTGAGCCTCGTATTCTATTAGTTGCTGGCCAACTACATGCTGTCTGAGTGCTGCTATGTTCCACTTCTGCCATGCTGTTTGATTCCTATGGACAGTGGGGTCTTCTCTCCTGATTCATAGGAGGCAAGACTCTTGGATAGGAATGCTGAAGATACTATCCTTGAATGTTGGGCCATTGTTATGATGTTAGTGCTGTAATTGGTGTTGGTCTTTGATTTGTGGATTACTATGTTGCGCATTGAATTGGATCCTGACTGCTCTCTAGTAAGTTGCTGAAGTGCTGTTGATGGCCCTTACTTACTCATGATTTGCTGAGATTTGCTTTGAGTAATGCTGTTGAGTTCTATACTGTGCACTGTAGCCTCGTGATCTATTGGATGCTGGCACCTTCATGCTGTTTTGTACTACTATTGTTAGCCTTCCAGTTTGTGATACTGGTTTTTTTGATCTTTTTCAGTTATTTTGTGTATAGCGTACTTTGTATAGCTTACTTTGTATAGCTCTGGATTATGGCTGACTTTTTTCAGGTCGGCTTTTTTTAGGCCTCGTTTTTCTCGTATGCACATGAAGAGTGGGACGGGGAAACCCTTCATAGAAGGTGGGCTTCGTTTCTACACTGATGCAAATAAGAAAAACTGAGTTTTATTGCCTTGGTGTATTATGTTTTTTCTTGTGAATGAAAAAAATCTTTATTTGCCAAAAAAAATATATACATATATAATAATAATAATAATAATAATAATAATAATAATAATAATAATAATAATAATAATAATAATAATAATAATAATAAGGGAAATTCCACATGTTAGAATCTAATTTCCATGAAACACTAGTGGTAGCACTTTTGTAAGATTTTTCCAAATGGTAGAATCGAATTTATACACTATCTAACTTCGTAGTATTTTGCGCTAAATTATAGTTAATTTCTATTTAATTCATAATTTTGTAAGATTATTCAACATGGTAGCATTCACATTTTGCTCTCAAATATTTAATTCACCATTTTACCATTTAATTCACCGATTAACTTATGAAAGCGTGGAGCTTGAAAGTCCTTCTTAGTAGATGGGTTTCATTCCATACTGATAAAAATTTACCAGTCTAGCTAGGTTATATCTATGTTTTGCTTTTGCTATGGTGATCATATACTAAATTTTTTGTTAGAGTTTGATCCATATAATCAATCAAAGAACACAACAAAGATAAAAAAAAAATATAAATTACAAAACATAGAAAAACACACACATTTAGAAGGTGGAAAAAATTCTAATATCGATGTGATATTAGACCATAAAACTCCACCCTTAATAATTGATATAGAATATTTGATTACAAACTATAATCCACTCTACAAGAAGAATACCCCTAAAAATGTTCAAGATGAGAGAAGAAATATAAAACGCCAAAACCTATCACTAAAACCTTAAGTTGTTGGATTTTTACTTTGTTTGTTTTTGTTTTTGTTGTTCATGTTTTTGTTGTTCAATTTGGTTTTTTGTTCTTCATTTTTTTTCATGTTTTTTATTCCTCTTTTTTTTAGATTTTTTTATGTTGGGTTATTGTTTTTTTGTTTATGTTCTCTATTAATTTTTCAATTATGGGTTTTCTGTTATTTCATATTATTGAACCATTTATGAATTTTTAGGTGTTTTATCTATTTTTCAGTATTTGAAAAGGATAATTAATTTTTTAGGGAATCATTAATATAATAAAGACCAATAAACAATTTACTAATTATTTTTTTAGTAAAATCTCATTTACTCATTAAATTTCATTTAATTCAGTTTTGTTGTGTAAATATTACTTTAACAATGTCTATTTGTTAAAAAATTAAATATTTGTTCTTATTGTTAAATAATAATAGTAATTACTAGTATTATTTAATCATAATGACAAATATTAAATTTTTTTATGACTTGCTATCAATGTTAGCGACAAAATAGGCGACAATAATAATGACAAATATCCAATTTTTTTATGATTTGTTGTCATTTAATTCAATTTTTATGACCTGTTATCAATGTTGTTGTTGCATATTGCTTTTCTATTTGTTGTGATAAGCATTAAATAGTATTAAATAAATGTTTAAAAAATATATGGACCACAACTATTAAAAAGGTGTTTAAATAATGTTAGGGAAACATGTTGTGACAATTAAAAAATAAATTTTTTAAAATGTAATAGTGGAAAATATGTGAAGACAATAAATATTATAAAAATATGAAAATCAGAATGAACAAATTTAATCATGTTAAAATTTGTAATAAAGAAACGAACTTTTAGAAAAAAATAAATAAAATAATTCCAGAATAACAAATGAAAACAACTGATTGAAAAGACTATCTTCAAAAACAATGGCATTACTAAAGTTCGCCACCTTTTTCATTTTATCGTCACCCCTATTTTAATGAATTGAGAAAAATGCCCCTAGACTTAAAATTTGCAAAACACACATCAATCTCACACAATAACACTTTTAATAATTATAAACAAATATAAAATGATTTTTTAATAATAAAAAACTTAAATTATTAAATATTAATTAAATAATAACTTAGTTTGATAATTCAAGTTTAAATAAATTAATAATAACAATACAACAATATTAAATCAATAATTTAACTAAATAAAAAAACGTATATAAAATAAAATAAATATAGATAACATAATTTATTACGATCCGGTAAGTAATTAATCGATTCGAAATTTTTCAAAAAAAAATGAAAACACACCCCCAATTGCACAAAATGTGCGACCTGACCTAGGTGGAGTCGCACAAAACGTATGACTAGACCTAGGGCGTGTCGCATAAAACGTGCGACTCGGCTTAGGTCCAGTCGCACGTTTTATGCGACTCCACGTAGGTCAGGTCGCACATTTTGTGTGACTGGGGGGTATTTTTCAATTTTTTTTTTCTTGAAAATTTAATTTTTTTTAATGTTTATAATTAAGTTTAAGTTATTACTCCCTCCGTTCCTTTTTGTTTTTCCACCTTACTAAAACGGGTAGTTCCATAAGTTTTTCCACTTTAGAATACTTTTCATTTTTGGAAAGTTTTCATCCCACTTTTACCCCTTAAAACCTCACTTTTCTTACTTCACACTACTATTTAATTATTTTCTCTCTCATAATTCCAATACAATCATTAAATTACACTATTATTTAATTATTTTTTTTCTCATACTTCCAACACAATCATTACTTCCCACTACTATATAATTAAAATAGGAACATCAAAAAGGAACGGAGGAAGTATTATTTAATAAATATTGAACTAAATTATTTTATTTTATTTATTTACTGAAATTATTTATCTATATTCTTTTAATTTATTTCATTTTTATTTATTTAATTTATTTAATTAAATTATTTATTTATGTTGTTTTATTTACTTAATTTATTTCATTTTTATATATGTATTTTAATTAATTAATTATTTATTTAATATTTTTATATTATTATTGCTAGTTCATTTAAGCTTGAATTATCAAAGTAAGTTATTATTTAGTTATTAAACAATAACTTTATATGTCCAGGACTTTGAAAACTAAGGGGATAATGTAGATTACTCAGATAGATTTTCAGCCATTTACTACAATTTTGATAATTTAATAAACTTTTAGTAAAAAATTAAAATAATCAAACATTATGTTAATTCATTTTAATTACACTTACAATATTAATTTAATAAATTATTAACAACTAGAATAATGCATACATAAAAAACAAATAAACAATTATTCTATTATTAAATAATTAAACAACTAAATTTAATTAACAACTAAAATAAAATAAATAAATTGAAAAGATTTATTATATTAATTTAAAATAAAATTAAAAAATACTTAACAACTAAACTGAAATAACTATAATAAAATTTTATTAATAAGTATTATATTAATAAATTATTTGACAACTAAAATTTAATTAATATATGAATATTATATTACTAAATAATTAAACATTTAATTATTTAATTTAAATTTTAAATTTATAATATAAGTAATAATATAATTAAATAATAATATTTTGCTACAATAAATTTATATTCTAACTCCTAAAATGAGTGCTAATTCATAAGTATAGAAAAATTACTGCATAAAAAATAAAAATATCACAATGAACAAAATGGTAATAAAAATATGACTACCACTATACAATTCCAAATGATTATAGTCATACATACAACCATACAATTCCAAATGAACATACAGTTTCGATTTGGTTTCTAACTTTGACCAGTCAACACATTTTTATATGTAATTTTAATTTTTTTAAAAAATTCTTGCAGAATTTAAAAGATCATAAAATCACCCACCTTCCCTGGATCCTAAGAAAATATGCCTGACTTGGAGTAATTGATATCTTAAGAATTTGTGCAATAGTCAGATGACAAAATGGTAAGAACGCAGCTTTCAGACGTTCAAATAACTAAATAAATATTGTTTGACAAATTGTAACCATACAAGACCAATAAGAATCTCTTTATGTTAAAAATGGGGACGTTAACTCTCTTCAATCAGCTTTTTTTTACTATTCATATAAATCGCCATCTTTTTCATTTTATCGCCACCTTTATTTTATATTAATTAATTAAAATGACAAAAATACTTTTAGACTCAAACACTTTTATCACTCTAAAACACACTAAATCTACACAAAAAATTAATCGGAGCTAAATCTTTAAAATTCAAATCATTAATAAAAAACCGAGTTAATCTAATTAAATCTCGTTTAAAAATTCAAAAAAAGTCGCACAAAACGTGCGACTGAGCCTAGGAGGAGTCGCACAAAAATCGTGTTATAATAGTTTTTGAAATTAATTTCATTTTATTTATTTAATTCATTTATTATTATTTAATAAATGTTATAACAAATTAGTTTATTTAATAATACAAAATGCACGCAACTGAATGCCAGAAATGAATAAATTTATTGATGAAATTAGAAGAAAAATAAAAAGAAACCATTGTTAATAAATAAATACTTTTTCCGTTTCATATAACCTTTTCATTTATTTTAATCGTATATTCCATTGCAAGCTTAAAAATCAAATAATTCTATTTGTGAGTTTTTAAAAATTCTAAAAAGTTAATATTTAAAAAGTGTATAGTATTGAGATGAATCTAACAAAATCCTTCATGAACATGTTTTTTCATATCAATGGATGAGAAATCATAGTCAAAGTTTGACATTAAAATTCGCAAATTTTATTTCAGAATAACATATGAAAATAGAGGGAGTAAAAGTTAGTGAGACAAATTAAAATAAAAAAGTGATACATTTCCATAGAGACAGAGATAGTATTTGTTAAATTATGTCTACCTTTTATTAATACAAGTTAAAGTTGTACTAGTAGTTCCTCCGCTCCATAATGCTTGCTATTGAATGTCACATGTTGTGTGGGAAAATATCGCAATCAGTAGCAAATATTATGGAACGGAGTCAGATATTAAGTATGAAAAAATGCCTTTCCAATATTGAATTGTCTAATAAAAATTAATCTATTTTTCAAGAGTAAAAACTTTTAACAATCAATCTTACATTAAGCGCGCTTTGTTTTCAAAACCCTACCACCATAGTTAGAAAGGAGTATATAGCTCAACAGATTCATCACGCTTAACATAATATCTTAATAACTTTGTTTGTTATTTCAAAAACAAAAACAACTAGATAAAGATAATATTTTCCGCATTTATCCATTTTAAATAACTAACTTATTCTCAAAACATATCATTAAATTCAATTCAAAATCATGTTTATTTTATTTTTCAATAAACTGAAGAATTATGTCACGACATATTTACAATCAACTTCGATTATACGATTATGCATGAAATACTCATCATAATCAATATGAATATTACATAAGAGGCTAATTTAATTAAGTTTAATTTTTTATTTTTAAAGATCTAATTAAGTTTGATTTAAACCAATGTACTCCCTATCATTATGGCAAAAAATTTAGTAGAAGTACAACTATACATATGCAATGTCAGTAATTGACTGAATTACCTTTGGTGAAAAAATGTAATCCAATGTTAACTCCAAGTTGCAACATCTAAAGTTATTCTATACACATAGATAGAAATGATTGTGGTACGATCTGGAAAATAACATTTACACTAGTACACTTATACGTGACTCATATGGCCTAGGATTATATTCATACCTCACACAAGATCAGAGTACCATATATGTATTCATTGAAATGGTCACATGTGTACACGTGGGCCAACATTAACGTTGAGTAGTCTAAACTTTGGGTCCCCGGCTAAACTTATACTACTATGTTCATTAAGTTCACGTTAAATTTGTTTTAGTTTATTTATACTCCCTCCTATTCATTGAGAATGAGATATTTATTTTTTCACACTATCTAATGCCCTTATTTAATACTTAATATATTTTATTATACATAACAAAATATTATAAAAAAATGAATTTTAACAATCTTTGCATTGAGAAGAATCAAACAAGATATCACTTGACTATGTTCTAATCTATAAATTAAGAATAAAATACAAATTAAGAGTAATAAGTGAATAGTGTCAAAAAACAAATGTCTCATTCTCTATGAATAGGAGGTAGTACTTTATTACGAAGATTTTTTATTTTTCGTATTTTAGAATAACATATCTGATATTAAGTAAATTGAGAGATTGAATATTGTGTGAATTTTTTGAATTTGAACACTAAACGAAAAAAAGATGAATAAAAAAAGAAATTTATTTCTAAAATGTATACGCACAAATAGAGCAAGACCACCAAGATTTAATGCTACTTAAGGTACCGTCACCAGAGACAATGATTTGTATTTCTTCATATCATTGTTAGAGTATATAACATATCTTGGGCCTCAACCAAAAGCTTAAGCTAATGGTTGAGGCCCAAGATATGTTATATACTCTAACACATCACTCATAGATACACTCACCACAAACACACATATTGTTGAGAGAGCTAGAGCATAGTAAGAAACTTGAGAGTGCTCATCTTTGCTTTAGTATTTTCTAATCTTGAGAGGTTGTTCTCAAGATAAGGGAGGGTTTATTATACATTGTATTGTTAGGTTCAATTATAATAAACATAATTTGAGGAGGAGGTATCAAAGATACCTCATAAACACTTGTGTTCCTTTTGCATTATTTTGTTTGAGTTTTTCATTGTTGAACTTCGCTTGTGCCATTCATTTTAGAAGCCATTCAATATAAAAGAGAATTAGATAAATGTATATTAGGAAATTAAGATACTACGAGATATTATGTTACTTTTTATTTATACCAATGAAATTGGTTACTTAAATACAATGCATAAATCTAATATGATTTAGGTTGGGACTACCTTTATGAAAGTCACTTAAATTTTTTATGACAAACAATTTTTTTAAATTTTATAAAATAATTTTACATAAATATTTATGTTAAATCTATAACTAAATTTTCACAATCATCTACGCACAATGCAAAGTATGATACAAATCAAACAAGGTATGTAATATATACAAGTATTCAGAACGAAATGAAATATAAATATAATGTAAAATTTATTTCTTAAAACTGATAAATAAAATTAGTAACAAGCTAAAATTAGTAATCGAACAACAATAGCGAACCAAAACGAGCATGAATACGATTCGTTAAATTAACTTAATCGCTTCGAAATTGAATCAAAAAAAAATTAAAAAAAATACCATGGTACAATCGCACAAAATGTGCTTTTGTACCATGGTAGAATCGCACAAAACGTGCGATTGGACCATGGTACAAAAGCACATTTTGTGCGATTTGCACATGGGGTTTTTTTTAATTTTTTAATTTAATTATTTCTTGTTTAATTTATTTATTTTCTTGAAAATATTTATTGTTTTGTTATTAATTAATTATTTATTGTTCAATTTATTAAATGTTAATTTATTTAATTTATTTAAAATATTTGTTAAATATTTATTGTTTTGTTATTATAATGCTTATTAAATGTTATAATAATAATATAATAATAATTAGTAATGTTATTATTATATAATTTATTAAATAATATAATAATAATAATATAATAATAATAATTAGTTAATGTTATTATTATAATAATATATTTTTAATTAATTTAATAAATGTTAATATTATTATGTAATTACTTAATCACTACTAAATACACAAACAAATAAAATTAACATTTAAAAAATTAAATAATAATATTTATAAACAAATAATAATAACATTTATTACATTAATTAAAATAAAATTATTATAATAACAATATTAAATAATAACTATTATTATTATATTATTTAATAAATTAAATAAATAAAATATATGAATAAATTTCATAATAATATATCAAATATTTTAAATAAAATAAATTTAATATAAACATTTAATAAAAAAAATAAAAAAAATAATAACTAATTAAATTCGACAAAAAAAATAAAAAAGGGGAATACACATTTAATAAATCAAATAATAACAAAATAATTAATTAATTAAATTCGACCAAAAAAAATAAAAAAAAAGAGAATCGCACGTTTTGTGCTTTGGAACCATGGATGAATCGCATAAAATGTGCGATTTGACCATGGTAGAATTTCACGTTTTGTGCGATTGTACCATGGTCCAATCGCACATTTCATGCGATTCCTCCATGGTACAATCGCACAAAACGTGCGATTCCTCCATGGTTCACACGCACAGTTCATGCGATTCGTACATTTAATTTTTTTTTTGAAAAAATTGACATTAATAATCTAACCTTTTGCTCATCTGCTGTGATAATTCAATCTTTTGATTATTTTCTAATAATCCAATGTTTGCCCTTAGTTCGCTGTGAATAATCCAACCTTTATTTTTTGTTTGCTAGCAGCATACCCTATTATTACCTATTATTAGTAATACGGTATGTTGTGGGCAAATTAATAACAAAGATTGAATTATTAAAAAATAATCCAAAGGTGGGATTATTCATAGTGGATGAGTGAAAGGTTGGATTATTAATGACAATTTTTCCTTTTTTTTTTTTGTTTTATTTTTGAATTTTGAAACGAGATTAAGTTAGAAATTACCTCGGTTTTGCAATAAGGATTCCAAGTCCAATGCTTTAGCTACGATAATTTTTTGTGTGGATTTAGTGAGTTTTAGAGTGATAAAAGTGCTATGGACACTACAACAACATTTAGCTTAGGCGATGCAATAGGCGACTAAAATCCTTCTTCCAAGCTGGCGACCAAAGGACTTTGTCGCCTGTTTTGTCGCCTGCACCGTGTTTGTCGCCTATTGCGTCGCCTAACACTTTAGCGGGAAAAAATGTACAGTTTTATTTTCAAATTTAGATAGTAGTCGCATAAATAGTCGCATACGTTTTGTGTTTTGCCTATATAACCAGGTAAATGTTAGTGTTTGATACGCCAAACGCAAAAAATCAAACACATTTCGTAGTATTTGATTGTGAACGAACGGAAAAGAAACTCGGTTTTGTGGGAAGGTATATTTCTGACATTGTAAAATTTTTTTTAAATTGTACATGTATGATTATTATTATACCCTCCTATTCTACCCATTAGTCCCATTGATTTTTTTTCACTATTCACTTATCACTCTTAATTTGTATTTTATTCTTAATCTATAAGTTAAAACATAGTCATGTGGGATCTTGTTTGATTCGTCTCAATACAAAGATTATTAATATCTACTTTTTTTAATTTTTAATTAAAAACAATTAGAGATATGAAAGGTTAAAATGTTGTCTCAGCAAGTGTGAAAAATCAAATGGGACTAATGGGTTGAATAGGAGGTAGTATGTAATTATGCATGAATATAAATCATTTGTGGTTGTTGATAATTTATTTTATTTAATTTATACATGTTTGATATTTGATTTTTGTATGTTTTTTATATTCGTATAATGATTAAATGAAATAGTATTAGATTAATTTAATATTTTGTTTATTTCTGTACCATTATTTGATGTATCAATTTGGTTTGTTCATGTGTTATTTTTGTTTATCATAAAATTTAGTTTTTTTATACTTATAAGCTTAAGTGTGTTTTAAAATTTAATATAGGTGTACACGATGACGGATGACGGTAGCTATTATTTGTACAATAGAAACTGGATGTACGAAAGAGAATTTGATGACGGGTCCTTTAATATAGAGTTCATTAGGGGATTAGAAGAATTTACAAAATTTGCATTGTGCTGTTTTATGGATGATTTCGACATTTTTGGGGATGCTTGCTCAGCAGGTATGAATTGTTCTCGTTTTTTTTGGTTTTTTGTTTTGGTTTAAACATGCATGTTTAATGTGTTTGTGGTTTTTTGTTTTGGTTTAAACATGCATGTTTAATTGTGCTGGTTTAAACATGCTGTTTTATGGATGATTTCGAACTTAGGGTTTTGTTTTAGGTTTTTTGTTTTGACTTTTTTTTTGTTTTGACATTTTAGGGTTTTTTTTGGGTTTGATCATGCATGTTTAAATTTTAATTTGGACTGAGTTTTTTGGAATTTGTTGAGTTATTCTTCATGCATTCGAATTATTTGATTATATTGACTGCTTTTTTTGGAATTTGTTGAGTTTATTAAATCGAAATTTGTGGTACTTTAGGGTTATGTTTGAGTCTTTTTTACTGATTTTCGAAAGTCAAACAAAAATATTTGTTACTTAGTATTTTTTTTCTTGATTTTCGAAAATCAAAAAAATATTTTTGTTACTTAGTTTTTTTTGTTCTTGATTTTCGAAAATCAAAAATAAAGTGTTATGATTTTTTTACTGATTTTCGAAAATCAGAAAAATATTTTATTAAGTGAACTTTGTTATTATTACGTATGATATGTTTTGTTAAGTGAGCTTTGTTATTATTCAAGTATGATATTTTTTGATTTTGAATGAATGTTAGTGAGCTTTATTTGATATATCGAATATGGGTGATAACCCAAACAATAACCTTAACAACCCAAACAACCCTAACAATGAATTCTTTGATTTTTTGAGTTTCGACTTGAACAACATCTCGCCTAGTGACTATGTTTTCCAACAACCTAATTACTATAGCACACCCACCAACCCTTCCTTGCACCAACTATTTCAACCTGCCTATCAGCAACCAAGTCCTCACCTTTTTCAACAGCCCTTTTCTCAACCCTTCACCAACCAACCCACTTGCCAATGCTTCCAAAGCCTGCTCAGCCAACAACTCCTTTCCTGCAATAATCCAAATGACCGGGGGGGGGGGGTCTTTTCTAATTATCAACCACATCTCCCCTCCCAAATGGGCTATCCTGGGTCATCTTTCCCTTTTGCGGCCTCTGCCTCTCTTCCCAACCATTACCCAACGAATCCACTACCACGACACCATGTGGATCTCAATGCTCCCTCACAACAACCTTATTTTGTTGTTGAGGAGGTTGATGAGGAAGCTTTTGCGGCAGACTCTCCAAAAGAAGAAGTGCCCTCTCTAGGCGAACACGTTCGCCAAACGCGGCCTACTCCACCTACTCCACCCCACATGGCTTCTTGGGACATTCCTGGGGATCGTAGGCAGTTACTTCCATGGCTTCCGCTAACCAAACAGTAAGTTATCTTTAATAACGTAAACAAATTAGTTAAAAAGTAGAGGTTGCTAATTAATGTTCTTTTTTAGATTTGATGCGTCAGCGGAAAGCAATCCTAGACAGGGCGTCTCTTCCAAAATTGGAAAGACGTTTCGACTGTCTTTAGACCCTCATGGTACTTCTTGTAAGAAGGTGCCAGAGGAGGTTAAAAAATTTTATTGGGACGAATTTAAGGTATAATGTTAACGACCCTTTTTAAACTTAGACAAAGTTAAATTCAATTCTCATAATTAAAATTTTTTTTTCTTATTTGAATTTTCATATAAAATTAGAAATGCTATAAGTGGGATCCTCAAATTGATAGAGATGTCCACAACGCATGGTACAAGCGATGCTCTGTTCGTTACCGAGATACAATGAAGAACTTAGAACGAAAGAGCGAGCGCTAGCGTCCCAAAGGGAGAAAGAACGGGCCGAGAGGGAAAGTCAGGGCCTTGAGATTGAAGAACAGGAACCCTATCGCCCTGACTTTGCTCCACCGGAGTTCTGGAACGCCATAAAAAGTTACTCGGACACCGCGGAGTTTAAGGCCAAAAGCTCTCGCGCGAAGAGTAACAGGCGTAAAGGGGACTCCGATGCGCCACCTTTGCCCACCTACCGTGGTGGCCCGTATTCGGCGGCGCGCTTGCGCGAAAAAATGGTAAGTTAATTTACATTAATAATTTCTTTAACTTTTCAATAATTAATATTTGGTTAAGTAACTACAAGTATTTGTTTTTCGAAGGCCGAAGAATCTGGCAACGCAGAGCCTACTCCTTACAGGTTATTTTTACGAACCAAAGGAGTACGCAATGCGAATGGCCAGCGTGTCCTCATTACGGAATACGACAAAAAAATTGAAGTAAGTTCATTATAATTGCCTTTTAAATTAATTGTTTATTGTTTATTATTGAATTATACATAACATTTTTCCGATTTGTGTAACAGGAGCACTATCATAAACTCGAAGCGGAAGCAATAAGAAAGGGTGAAGAACCTGACGCCTCTCAACTTTACGTTGAGGCGATCATGGAGGTAAATAATAAAAAAAAATTCACCCCCCCGGGTACTATGGTTTGGGGTCCGCCAACGAATACTACTACCTTAACCTTTTTGAGAACCATTTCACCCCCCGAGAGCAGCGCGAAACTCAAGAAGAAATGACGGCGCACCTCGAGACGATGCAACGAGCCATGCATGAATTTCGTATATTCATGCAAGCTCAATTCGATGAGAGGACCCCTTCTCAAGATCAAATAAGAGAAATGAATATCCGTTTACTGTCTCTCGAACAAACTTGCGAGTATTTACAATCCGCATTACACGGGGAAAGCAGTTTCCGTGGTTAGGGAGTGGGTGGTCGCCAAGGTCGGGGTGGTGATATGGGTAGTAGCCCAGGCGGATCGGGTGGTTCCCGGGGATCGTATCCTAGCCGCGGTGGTGGTAGTCGCTCAAGTCGTGGTGGTTATTATTAATTTTTGTATTTTTGTATTTATTTTTTTTACATTTGCTTATATGTATATTTAATTATTATTTTTTAATTTTAATTTTTTTTGTATAGATGTAAATAATATTTTTTATTGTATATAAATTTTGAATTTATTAATGTATATTTAATTTTTAATTAATATATTTTGTTTACATTACTTATTATATTTAAAAAAAAAAGAATATTTGTTATTATTATTTTAATAATAATAGTAATATAATAATATTATTATTAAATAATAATAAAATATATTCTTTTTTTTTAATTCGTCAGTAATAATTATGCGACGCAATAGGCGATGTAATTAATTGTGTCGCATACTGTCAGGCGACTCAATAGGCGACAAAAAAATTAAAAGTCGACAAACATTTAGGCGACGCAGCTTTTTGACGCCTATTTTGTCGCCAAAAGGCTTATGCGACGCAATAGGCGACTTAAAAGCTGCGTCGCCTATACCTTTTGTTTTTGTAGTGGGAGTTCGTTTCAAGTGTTTTATAGTCGTTTTAAGTCCAAGGGCATTTTCGTCATTTTAATTATTTAATTTAAATTAGGGGTGGCGATAAAATGAAAAGGGTGGCGAATTTTAAAAATCGGGATTAAAATTTGAAAAACAATGTAATAAATAGTAGTAAGTAATAATGATGCACAAATTATTATCTTTGATTTTTAATTTACAAATCATCATTATTTATATTTATTTAAAAAAACATTCATTCATTTACAAATTAATTATATTATTTTTAATTATACATTTAAAAAAAGTTCACTAAAATGCTAATTATATTATAGATAGAATTTACAATGACCCATTGCTTTATCATTATTAGAATGATAACTATAAAAAAAAATTGAATTTCAATTTTCATGAATTTAATAAAATGTGTATTAAAAAATAACTAAAATTAATGTAATATTAAGCCGGACCTATTCAATTTATTTGTTTTTTACATCAAAATGACAAAAAACCGTGCATCGCACGGGGATTATCTAGTAACCTTTTGAACATTTTTATATAATTTATGATTCTAACTTTTTCTCTATAAAATTTGTTATTCAATAAAATAATATATACACTATCTAAAAGTAACTATTTTTTTGTAATTCACGTGAACATTCCATGTGTAAACTTTATTAAGAAACGAAAGGATTATTAATTACTCTCGATAAATTACTCCATGTAATTAATTGATGTTTCCATGTGACTCTAGTTATCGTAGAGTTTTTTTTAATTAAATTGAAGTAAAATGAGTGGGTTAAAATAGTATTGGTTTATAAGTTAGACAAGGTATGAACATTTCATAACTTCCATACTTTGTTTTCCACGTTGGCTGCTAATGTTTGTGATAGACGATGTATCATGTATGTTTAATATAATGTGAGAGAGAGAAAGGGAGATTCCTGGAGCAAGGAAGATTGTAAAATAATCTTTTACAAAATCCAAATGGCAGCTGCATAATTCTACTGTCTTTTTTGAATTACATCAAACAGAAATTTGTGTATTTTTAAGAAACTGGTAATAAATGAAGAGAGATCATAAGTTGTGCGCATAAAATTAAAAGAGAGTTAAAATGTATGAATCAGATTTAAAAAGTGGTGAGTCATTGTCTAAAAATAAAAATGATACAAATTAAATAAAATGAATTAAAATAAAAAATAATGCAATAAAGAGTATAAGTAATGAGTGATCATTGAACAAAGACCAAAGTAGTGGTCCATTACTATATTATTTATTGTCACAATTGACTATACCTTATCTTTTGGTCAAATTAACCCTTCTACCAATAACTCTGCATTTCATAACTACGTCTTAAGCATGGGTAAGGTTCATACGGATTCTTCATTGTATTTCAACTACTTCCTCCGTCCATAATACTTGTTATTGATTGTGCATTTTTCTATATAATATGTCACAAAAATGTCACACTCAGTAGCAAGTATTATGGAACGGATGAAGTACTATGGATAAATCATTTTATTGAGATTCACTTTATTATTATTTCTTTTCAAACCAACTTTTCTTTATAATTACATTAAATGCATTTTTTTTTATTTTCAACTGAAATCAACAACTGGATAGGTCCATACATACAAATAAATCAATTTTAAATGAAATGGAGAAAATCATGAACATTAATAAAAATCTTTACTTTTGTCAACTCATTTATTGAAAGAATAGTTATTCATCCATTAAAGTTTTAGAAATAAGAATAAGCGGATAGTTTCTTGTGTACTCATCTCTTCCATTTACACTGTAAAATTAACGTACGGTAAATCTATGTGGGAGCTTTTAAACGAAAATATTACAATTATAATGGAACAATAACCAAAAAAATCTCACATTAGAGGAAAATTTGAAAATTTACATTAAAAAATTCTGAATAATAAAAAAATCAGAAATTATTTTAAACATTTTTTAAAAAATAAAACTTACTATAGTTAGTCATTCGATTACCGCGTTTAGTCCAGAAAAATAACCTCCAAAGCTGGGATTTTTTATGGTTAATCAATAGGTTGGATAAATGTAGAAAAATCAGAAAAAAAAATTGAATTATTATAGATAATAATTTTTTCTTATTTTTATTTCATCCTTTATAACCAACCCCATATAAATGAACCAAGACAACATATATATAGAGAAGAAGTCGAAAAACCCTAGCTAGTGTGTTGAGCTGTTGATAGATTACACTTTCTCCGTTCCATAATATTTATTACTGATTGTAACATTTTGCTACATAACATATCATATTACGGAACGGATAGGAGGAAGTATTAAAATGTGAATAAGTGAGATATGAATGGAATTGGAAGGTGTACTCATAAGTCATCGCAGATGAATAAAGAAGGAACACAAATGACATATACAGTAGGAGTAAATGAAGTCAGATTGGCAGGAGTACGATTATTACACGCACGGGAAAACTATGCACGTTTGCACTGAATTATGTTGAAAAAGTTATCAGTCTGAACAACACTGAAATTTTGAAGGCAATGCCTATAGCTATTAGCTGGTGACCCGCAATCAGTATGACTTAGGTCTCACTTTACTTTTTAATAAACAAGACTGATAAAGAACATTTGATTTGATATGAGACCACCACCGGCCATTTTAATAACCCAATCCTTAAATTTCAACATCATTTTCATTTTGTTGCCAACCTTATTTAAATGAAATGATGAAAATGCTTCTCGAATTAAAATTTATATAAAACATTTTAATCTCACTCAATAACACTTTAATCACTCTAAAAAAACTTAATAAATCTTAAAATTTGTGGGGCTAAAGCTAAGGAATTTAAATCGCGAACAACAATTCGAGGTAATTTGTTATAGAATGTCATTTCAAAATTCAAAACAAATATATAAAAATATATGAAGGACGCAGTCGCGCGCGACGCAACGACAGGAGAGTCACACAAAACACGCGACTGGACCGCGGCTCAGTTGCGTGAAACGACCTCCATCATATAAGTTTGTTTTGAATTTTTGCGTGTTACATTATCAATTAATAGTAATTAATATTTGCGTGTTACGTTATACTCCCTCCAAGTCAATTCAATTGTCCCATTTTCTTATTTGGACAATTCACTTTAATTATCTCATTTGCTTTTTTGTCTATATTTTCTTTACCTTAATACCCCCACTTTTCCAATTCCCAATACTCAACTATCACCTTTACAATTAATTTAATCAATTAAAATACCCAACTACCACTTTTACAATTAATTTAATCAATTAAAATACCCAACTACCACCTTTATGGTGGACCCCATCCCACTCTTAATATCCGCGCCCATACATTCTACTCCACCACCACTTGATACACAAGTTTCACCCCCACATACTTCACATGGTGTTGATGAGTCTGCTAACCCCTTACCTGTTCCTCCGACTGCTTTCGATTCTCTCCTCACACAGCTTAATGATTATCAGTCTCGCTTCTGTGCTTTCCAAGATGAAGTTCGTGTCTCACTTGCTTCTCTCACTGATCAGCTGACCCAGATGGAGTCCCGTCTTGGTGCCAAGCTAGATTCTTTTCAAGTGCAGACCGAATACATTGATGAAGAGACTGCTGGTTGATCCCTTCTACTGCTCCATTATGATTTATATGTTTTTGTTGGCCACATCATTTGTCGTTGTAACAATTAAACAATCCTTTCTTTTCTTTTCTTTAAGTACCAAGCTGGGGTACTAAACAATCTGTCTTTTGATAAACTGGCTGCTAACATTACTATCTTTTGCTATCTCTTTTCTCTTATTGGTCTATGCTTTGCTATTTTATGCATATCTTGATGCTTACTATGGTGCTTACTTTGTTATATTGCTTCTTGATTATCCTTCTTTGACTAATGCTTGTGTTAGTGTTGTGGTTTGATTACGCCAATCCTTTTTGATTGATGTCCAAAGGGGAAGAAAAGCAACAAACTTAGAGGAATACTTGTGATGCCATAGTTTTCATTTACTCTAATTCATGCTCTATTAAAAATATTTCATGCTCTAATATTGTTTCGATATTCTGTTGTTCTGATTAAACTATATTGTGTTTTAATGTTTTAATTTGATATTACTATATTTAGTTTAAAACTTAAGCTCTGATAATCTTTTTACTATCTTGTGTTTGATTATTGCATATGTTCTCAAGTTAGCGTACGTAGACACAAAGTAATTGATACTTAATTATTTTTGGAAAATTATTTAAAGACATAGGTTATATTTCATACATGTTGATGATATGTTTCTAAATATTAATCTTAGAGTAAATCGTTTATATTGGATGCTTGGTAAATTACTTGGTAATGAATTGATTTGCTAAGTTTAAGTAGAGTTGTTCTAATCTCTAGCATGCTCTATTATATTTGTTTTACTCTATTTTAATTAAGTTTGTTTATAAAGTTTGCCATCATCAAAAAGAGTGTATTTGTTGGCACTCTTAAGTTTTGATGATGACTTCACCTTTATATAAACAAACATGTTTTTGTGATTGTTTTGTAGGTCGTATATCCGATTTTGTTTAAGTCGTCGATGGTAACTAAAAGGCTTGTTTAAAGGATATTGTACATGTCAAAATTAAAGTCAAAGGTCAAAAGAATCAGCATAGAAGATCATTTTGGAAGTCAAAAGTGGATTTTATTTCTACTGTTCCAAGAATTAGTAATCTGATAAAAGTTGTTGATTGACAGTGCAGTGTTTCCAACGAAACAGTCTGGAGAAGTGCGTCAACTAAAATAACGTAGGAAATTAATTTTTCTACTTTTAGTTGATATGTATGGTTAAGAATTAGGATATTGCATAAATTATTAATTGGCAAACATTTAAATAACCACCTAAAATAATCTAGAGGATGAGAATAAGTCTCTTTATTTCTCTCCATGAAAATAGGGAGTTGATTTGATTTTAATATAATTAATTTTAATTAACTATTTTCAGCCTTTAAAATCTAAAAACTAATCGTAGCTTTTATCTTATAACTCCCAAGATTATTTCCCACTTCCCACATTTGAGAATAAGGAAAATATGTGTAGTTAGGGTTTAGTAAAACCCACAGTTACTCTTATATAAAAAGAGATTGTTTTTAACCGGTTATAAGGTGGTGTGCCTAACCGAAAAAAATCAAGACAGATCACCCAAGGAAGAAAAATATTTATTCTTTCATTTGTCAATTAACTTATAATATTTTTCTTATGCAATATCTTAGTTTTTATCCTTTCTAGAGAAATTCTTTTGTAAGAGTTTTCGAGAGTTTATTGTAACTAGACTTAAGGGAAGTGTAGGGGAAACATGAGAAAGAGAAAAGAAAGAGAAGAGAAGTGGCCTAGTTGAGAAGAGAAGAGAAGTGGCCTAGTTGAGCAGAGAACATAAGTGTTTTATGTAATTGTAACAATTGCCTAAAACTTATTAAAAGAAGCTTGAAATCCTGAGTGGTCATGGTTTTTCCTTCTATTTGGCCTAGAAGGTTTCCACGTAAAAGCCTTGTCTCCATTTATCTTTCTAGCTTTTTGTTTAAGTATTTGTTGATTATTTTATATTCCGCAAAAAATAGGGCTAAAAGACTTAAAAGTACAATACAACAATTCACCCCCCCTCTTGTTGCATTCACCGTCTCTAAGTGTTTCTACAATTGGTATCAGAGCCCTGTTCCTCATTTGATCAGGAAACCCTGAGAGCCGTATCTTGGTGTTTTAGAGATGTTGAAAACGAATGAACGAATGGAAGAAGGTTACTCTACTCAAAGACCGCCCATGTTCGATGGTAAATTCTACACATATTGGAAGAATAGGATGAAGATCTTCATCAAGGCCGAAAATTATCAAGTTTGGAGAGTTATCGAAATTGGAGACTTTGAGGTAACAACTACCAACTCCAATAACGAAATTGTTCCTAAACCGATCACTGAATTTGAGAAAGAAGATTTTCAGAAAATGGAGATTAATGCTCTTGCCATCAAATTACTTCACTGTGGTCTTTGATCAAATGAGCATAATCGCATTATGGGTTGCAAAACAGCCGAGCAGATTTGGGATATGCTAGAAGTTACCCATGAAGGAACAAGTGAGGTGAAGCGCTCCAAGATTGACTTGTTGATGTCAAAGTATGAAAGATTTGTTATGGAACCAAGAGAAAGTATTCAAGAGATGTTCACTAGGTTCACAAACATAACAAACGAACTTGTCTCTCTTGGAAGTATTATTCCCACAGATGAACAGGTCAGGAAAATTCTAAGGAGTCTACCTCAAGATGAACGTTGGAGAGCTAAAGTCACAGCCATACAGGAATCCAAGGATTTCACAAAATTCAATCTGGAAGAGTTGGCTGGTTCCCTTATGACCCACGAATTGCATATGGCAACAGCTGACAATTCCCGAAACAAAGGCTTGGCTCTGGCAGCGAACGATCAAGAAGAGTCAGAATGTGATGAAGAGGAGACTGCCATGTTGGTTCAAAAATTCAAAAAGTTCTTCAGGAACAGCAGGTACACCAATCAAAGAAACAACAAAGAAAGAGGAGCTGCTAATACTAAAACCAACTACGAATGCCATAAGTGTGGAAGCACTGACCACTTCATCAAGGAGTGCCCTCAATGGAAAAACGAGAAGGGCAAAGGGAAGGCTAGGGAAACGGGAAGACAACCGATGAAAGGAAATTTCAACAAGACGGACTTTCGCAAAACCATGATTGCTGCATGGGGAGAATCGGAGAGCGAAGCTGAAACTGAAGCTCCCGTTGAGGAAGAAACAACTAATCTATGTCTAATGGCCACTCATAACGAAAAGTCTAAAGGAAAAGAGGTATTGTCTTCTAATTCATTTCCTAACCACCTATTTAGATTGGATAAACATGAATTAATTAAAATGATTTTGGAGACACAAGATAAACTGGATAAGAGAACTGCCACCTGTCTCATAATAGAAAAATACCTTAAAACTTGCAACGATCATGTTTCCTACCTAAATTCTTTTAAGATTGATGTGCAAACTAGATTCTTTGATTTATTAGATCAAAATGTGATATTAAAGGAAACTTTAGAAAAGGTAAAACAAGAAAATATTATTCTTAATGTCGACTTGTATCAATATAAATTGCTAGGCTTAAATAAGAATATAAATGATGAATCTTTTCATGATATTAGTACTAAATTTGAAAGGTTAAAATTAGACCTAGAATCTAGTAAAATCGAAAATGAGAAATTGAAATATGAATTAAATTCAAGAGAAAAAAGGAAAATCAATGAAGTTCCAAAATGGATTCTAGAAGCTTAAACTAAAAATAATGAAGGCCTAGGATACAATAAGAATAAAAGCAAGAAAAAGGTCTACGTTGATCTCCCTAGTAGTAAAGTCTGTTCCTTTTGTGATAAAACCGGGCACTTGAAATATTCCAATGTTTAAAAAGGGAACAACACGACAAAATGAACCAAATCTATGTCGATCGCATTTGGATTAGGAAATATGATTCATGCATAATCGACAAGGAACCCAAGGATGACTGGGTTCCTCATTCTAACAATTAGTTCTTTTTGTAGGTTCTAGTGAGGGGGAACAACTCATGGTATCTCGACAGTGGTTGTTCCAAGCACATGACAGGTGATAAATTAAAATTTCTCTCACTAGAAGCCTATGATGGAGGAACTGTGACCTTTGGAGACAATATGAAAGTCGAAATCATTGCCAAAGGAAAAATAGGAAGGTCAAGTTCCCATGCAATTGACAATGTATTTTTAGTCGAGAATTTAAAACACAATTTACTAAGTATCTCTCAATTTTGCGACAAAGGTAACTCTGTAAACTTTACTTCTGAAAAGTGCATTATTTCTAGGAATGACACAGGAGACACTATTCTGGAAAGAATCCGTAAAGGGAACACCTATGTTGTGGACCTCCACACTGTTCCCAAAACAAGTCTGACTTGTCTCAGTGTTATAGAAGATGACCCTCTTCTTTGGCATAAACGTTTAGGTCATGCTAGTTTTTCTTTGCTTAATACAATACATCTAAAGACCTTGTAAGAGGATTGTCGTCCATTAAATTCCAAAAAGATGAAGTTTGTGATCCTTGTGCCAAAGGAAAACATGTAAGGTCATCCTTCAAATCTAAGAATGTTGTGACCACCTCAAAGCCACTTGAATTTATTCATATGGATCTTTGTGGACCTATGAGAATCCAAAGTCGTAGTGGTAAGGGATATATTTTTATTATAGTTGATGATTACAGTAGATTTACTTGGACCTTATTTTTAGTTAGCAAAGATGAAGTTTTTAATGAATTTGTTGCTTTTGCAAATAAAATTCAAAAATCTAGAATTAATCAACTTGTTCACATCAGATCAAATCATGGTAAAGAATTTGAAAATTCAAGGTTTATGGATTATTATAACGAGCATGGTATAAGTCACAATTTTTCCGCACCTAGGACACCTCAGCAAAATGGTGTGGTGGAACGTAAATATAGAACTTTAGAGGAAATGGCTAGAACCATGTTAATTGCTAGTGGTCTCCCTAGAAAATTTTGGGTTGAAGCTGTTAATACTGCGCGTTATATTTTGAATCGTGTGTGGATTAGACCTATCACTTCTAAGACCCCCTATGAACTATTTAAATGTATTAAACCAAATATTTCCTTTTTTCGTGTGTTTGGATGTCGATGCTTTGTTCATGTACATGGAAAACGAAATATAGGAAAGTTTGATGAAAGAAGTGATGAAGCAGTATTTCTTGGCTACTCATCGCATAGTAAAGCTTATAGAGTTTATAACAAGAGAACTATGTGTGTAAGAATCTGTTCACATTATTTTTTATGAAACTAACTTTATGACAAGTGAACAAGAAACAGGAGATTTTAAGATAGGTCTTGCTAATTTGGAGATGATGAAAATGTGCATAAAGAGCAAGATCAAAAAGTAAATGAAGAACAGCAGGTTCAAAATGAAATAGTAGAATCTAATCAAGAGCAGGGACAGCAAGGAAATCAGGACCAACAAGGTGTTCCTAATCCAGCTGCTCCCAGAGTAGAAAAAAATGAACAACATGAAGTTGTGCAAAATGTCAATCAAGTCAGAGAGTTTATTTCCACAACTGTCCCACAAGAGATTTTGTGCCTAAGCCGCGGAAACATCAAAACTCACATCCACTTGACTTGATTATAAGTGACATAAACAAAGACACACAGACCATATCCCAGATAAGAAACTTTTGTGCACACTTTGTATTTCTCTGAACATTGGAACCCAAGAATCACGAAGAAGCGTTACAAGATTCAAATTGGGTTGTTGAATGCAAGATGAATTGAATGAGTTCGAAAGAAATAAAGTGTGGCACTTAGAACCAAAAACCCAAGAACAAAAAGATAATTGGTCTAAAATGGGTTTTTAGGAACAAGCTGAACGAGCACGAAACCATAGTAAGAAACAAAGCAAGGCTAGTGGTTAAAGGATACAATCAACAAGAAGGTATTGATTATACGGAGACATTTGCTCCCCGTAGCAAGGTTAGAGGCTATCAGAATTCTAATTTCCTTTGCTGCTTTTTATGAATTTTAAGTTATACCAAATGGATGTGAAATGTGCTTTCTTAAATGGTTTTCTAGAAGAAGAAGTCTTTGTGGAACAGCCACCTGGCTTCGAAAATCCATCTTCTCTAGATCATGTCTATAAGCTTGATAAAGCTCTTTATGGACTCAAACAATGGTATGAAAGATTGTCTAAGTTTTTGATTGAAATTGATTTTATTAGAGATAAAATTGATAAAACCTTATTTTTTAAGAATAGAGGTTCTGATATTTTAGTTGTGCAAATTTATGTTGATGATATTATTTTTGGAGCTACTAACGAATCACTATGTAAAGAATTTGCTAACCTTATGAGTGTTGAATTTGAAATGAGTATGATGGGAGAATTAAATTTCTTCCTTGGGTTGCAAATTAAACAAACAGCTAATGGTATTTTTATCCATCAACAAAAATATATTAAAGAACTTCTAAAGAAATATGGTTTAGACAATGCTAAAACAAACCACACACCTATGGCTATTAATATTAGACTAGATGAAGATTCAAATGGTATTAATGTTGACCAAACTATGTATAGAGACATGATAGGATCTTTATTATATTTAACTACTAGTAGGCCAAATATTTCGTTTAGTGTTGGTTTGTGTGCTAGATTTCAATCAAATCCCAAAGAATCACATCACACAGCAGTGAAAAGAATTCTAAGATATTTAAACGGAACAGATGACTTGTCGCTATTTTATCCTAAAAGTGATGTCTATGATTTGAAAGGTTATAGTGATGCAGATTGTGCAGGAGATCTTGTGAAGAGGAAATGTACTTCAGGTATGGTACAATTTCTTGGCTCATGTTTAGTATCTTGGTGTTCCAAGAAACAGAACACCGTTGCTCTATCTACCACTGAAGCAGAATATGTGGCAGCAGCAGCAGCTTGCTGTTCTCAAATGCTTTGGATAAAACAGCAGCTAAGAGATTTTGGTATTAGATTTGAATGTGTTCCTATTTATTGTTACAATACTAGTGTCATATGCATATCAAAGGATCCCGTGCATCATTCTAGAATTAAGCATATACATATACGACATCATTTTCTTAAGGATAATGTTGAGCATAAAAATATTATTGTTAAACATGTCAATACCAATGAGCAAGTTGCAGATATAATGACTAAACCACTTCCAAGGGAACATTATGAAAAGATGAGGTTGGACCCTTGGTATGATCAAGCTCCACTAAAGTTTAATGCACATGCATGCAACTATCTAAGGTATGTGCCATGGAAATCTTCTTGATTGCATGTTTAACTTGTATAGACCAAAGCAGCATGTGTTTTTTTCTTATGTATTATTGTCCTCATATTAAAAATGAAAAAAAAACGAGGACATTTTTATTTTTATATTTTCCTTAGTTTTCTTTTTCCCCCAAATTCCAGCATTTTATTTTCTTTTACTCTTTTTCGATTAGTCAATTTAAATTATAGTAGGAGTCGGATCATCGTGGTATTTCGAAAACCGTTACTAACCGCTCAATTCAACGAATATACCCGCAAACTCTTCATAACACTTGAATGTTCACACGTAAAAACGATTGATAATGAAGAGTTAGAAACCCTTTGATAACCGTCCCTTCAAGGCTTTAAAACCCGCTACCTCACTTGTCATATCACTCACTCACAATTTCTTACACTCCTCACATCAAGTACAAAGCCTCAAAACCGTCAACCCATTCACTCACTCCATCTCTCCTTCATCTTCATTTCTTCTCTTCACCATGAAAACACCAAAATCATCCTCATCAAGCTACGAAAGGGAAGACACAAAAATTCATTCAACCAACACCGCTACAAGTGGTTCATCCCTTACCTTTAGAAGATGGACCACCTTCCTCATCTCAAGAACCACAAAAATCGACTACCCCCAAACCCATGCATGCCGGAACCAAACGATCACTCACCACCCCAAAAGGTATCTCTCCGTCCAGACCCACAAAAAGGACCAAGCAAGTTGACCTAGATTGTGCAGAAGAAGTCGCTAAGGAGATGTCAGTTGGGTTCGGACTTGACAAGTACTGGTATGAATCAAACCCTTTCTCTTAATTACATGCCATTTTACAAAATCAGGGTTGGGAAATTTTAACGTTTGATTACTCATGTAACCCCATTTACCCAAACCTAATGCGTGAGTTTATAAAGAATTTCACCATCGAAAATAGGGTTTGTTCTAGTACTGTCAAAGAAATCAAGATTGAATTTAATAGCTTAATGTTTGGGGAATGGTTTGATGTTCCTGCTATAGGATTCGACACTTATTACGTTAGTTCAAAGATTGTGTTTTCGGGTATTACGGAGAAGCCGTGTTAAAATTTCTTGGGGATTGATGATAAAAAGAGGTTGAGCCACAACTCACTGTCACCACTTCATAAACTACTCTACAACATTGCACGCCGATTCATTTTACCCCGCAACTCTAAGCGGAGTGAAGTTAATCTTCGTAATGCCACATTAATTTATTGCCTGGCTAATCATGTAAAAATTAATTTTCCATCTTTAATGATTTCGCATATGTCTGAATGTATTGAGAAGGGCCTTTTGGTTGGATATGGAGGTTTTTGACTTGTGTTTTTAAGAAGTTCGGTGTACCGTTGGATGGTCTTCAATTCCCTATGAGTGCAAATAACAAAATAAGTGCTAAATGTCTTAAGAATTTGCACTTAACTTTGAATGAAAAAAAGGGATATTGGAAGACCTAATTGAAGTTGAAAATGTTAGTTTTGATGATGAGAAGGAGGAGGGAGACAAAGAAGAAAGATGTGAGAAAATGGAGGTAGATGAGGATAAGGATCAGGGAGCTATTCCTTTTGCCCATACTGAATAGGTAGAGGTTACACAGGAATAGGGGGAAGTACTGAGTGAGGGGGAAGCCTCAGGAGAGGGAGAAGGTGAAGAACTAGAGGAACAAAATTCCGATGACAGTTTTGATCATGAAGAGGTTGCTATGCCAGTGAAGAAGGAACCGGTGCTCACAGTTAGAAAAGCAGTAGGTTCGCTTCAAAGCGTCCAATGGGATTGGATGAAGAGACAACCTCACCCTTCACCAAAGAACCTACATATGCACCCCCCTTCACTGAAAACAGTCACACCTTCACCACCATTGATTCCATCACCGCCACCATAACCCATACGTTCTACTCCACCACCACTTGATACACAAGTTTCACCCCCACATACATCACATGGTGTTGATGAGTCTGCTAACCCCTTACATGTTCCTCCAACTGCTTTTGATTCTCTCCTCACACAACTTAATGATTTTTAGTCTCGCTTCTATGCTTTCCAAGATGAAGTTTGTGTCTCACTTGCTTCTCTCACTAATCAACTGATCCAGATGGAGTCCCGTCTTGGTGCCAAGCTAGATTCTTTTCAAGTGCAGACCGAATACATTGATGAAAAGACTGCTGGTTGATCCCTTCTACTGCTCCATTATGATTTTTATGTTTTTGTTGGCGACATCATTTGTCGTTGTAACAATTAAACAATCCTTTCTTTTTTTTTCTTTAAGTACCAAGCTGGGGTACTAAAAAATCTGTCTATTGATAAACTTGCTGCTATCATTACTATCTTTTGCTATCTCTTTTCTCTTATTGGTCTATGCTTGGCTATTTTATGCATATCTTGATGCTTACTATGGTGCTTACTTTGTTATATTGCTTCTTGATTATCCTTGTTTGACTAATGCTTGTGTTAGTGCTGTGGTTTGGTTACGCCAATCCTTTTTTATTGATGTCAAAAGGGGGAAGAAAAGCAACAAACTTAGAGGAATACTTGTGATGCCATAGTTTTCATATACTCTGATTCATGCTCTATTAAAAATATTTCTTGCTCTAATATTGTTTCGATATTCTGTTGTTCTGATTAAACTATATTGTGTTTTAATGTTTTAATTTGATATTACTATATTTAGTTTAAAACTTAAGCTCTGATAATCTTTTTACTATCTTGTGTTTGATTATTGCATATGTTCTCAAGTTAGCGTACGTAGACACACAGTAATTGATACTTAATTATTTTTGAAAAATTATTTAAAGACATAGGTTATATTTCATACATGTTGATGATATGTTTATTTATTTATTTATTTATTTTTATTTTTCGGAAATTAGGAATATATTTCATACATGTTGATGATTTATATACATTTTATCCCCTAATTTTCACCCATATGTGCCATCTTTATGCTTTATTCTTCTGATTTAGTCAATTTATGATTATTTTCAAGGATATTACTCTTTTGGTATAGTGTTTGTTGTTTAGTCCATTTTTACAGGTTTTCGAGCCGTCACAAGCATCAATTATGTTTATCTTTTTACTCTCGGAGGCTTGGTGAGCTTAGGAACTAAGTTGGTGACTAAAAGGAAGTCAAACTAATTAAATGAAGGCCAACCAAAGAAATGCTACATTTTTCGATCATCAAATGCAAAACGGTCCAATTATAATGATCATACCCTTCACCACACTTGGTATTTGATAGATATTTTTATTGGAGATTAAACTTCGGTTTGTTAGCTTCGAAACGACTAGTCACATGCCCAATTCTGATAAGAAACGACCAAGTTATGGCATTTCAAAGACGCAGTGGGCATCAGGTAAAAACCAGTCGACTGGTCGACCAGTACCAGTCGACCCGACTGTTTAAGGTCTGCAGATCACTGTTTGCTTTTTGGCCCGTGATATCTTTCCTCAAGCTTCCTCCAATCTTTCCCCTTGCGTGCTTCAGACCTCCAACTCCTGTGAATCAGCTACTCATGATGAAGAGGGTTGCTTGTTTGACCACTATTGTAATCATCATGAATGTAAGTGGGAAAAACTCATCAAATTGGCTATAAATACCGCAAAGTTCTCAAGGGAAGACCCCCATCAGCTCACAAGCTGAGCTTAGCTTCATCCTTTCTTCTTTCTTTGCATATTCATACTTAAATGTTTTCTAAGTAGTTCCTAAGTTCAGAAACTTGTCTAATCTTCATACAAACACTTTCTTTAGCATTTTCATTCTTTGTTTCAAGCTTTAAGTTGTAATTTAGTTCATAAGCACTAGTAGTTAGAAGTGGTTTTCATTTGGTAATCAATCAAAGTACTTAGATATTTCAGAATTTTGTGGGTTTATGTTTACAACTTAAGGTGGAGTATTTTATCATTTGAATATTGAAACTCTTGTTCTTATCATGCTTGTCTTCAACCCCTCCATAGTTGAGGGTAGTAAGTTATTCTAAGCTCATACTTCTTTTAGTTTATTCAATCATGTATGCTAAGATAGTCTATGTATTTTGTTCCATAAACATGTGTGAGTAGTTTACTTTCTAGAGTTTGGGGATGTAGTTAACTAATTAATTTACTTATGGGGTAATGGGTTGAGCATAAATATGTACATGAAAGAATATGTGAGTTCCATGGTAAGGAATCGAAAGTCCATTTCGATCTCCATCCATGGACAATTTACGTTGCTTGATTGCTTGAACACATAGGAAGTATGAATTCATGCTAGTAATGAGTAGCCCAGAAGCTAACTTTATTAGGATTCCTTTGAGGCCTAGCCCGTCCTTAGGATGATGAACCATGCCTATCTTGTATGACTCTTTCTTGTTTAACATAAATTGGAGGTCATGAACATGTATTAGGGAGTCATTAGTATGGTTGAGTTCTACGCCC
>CM025930.1:11817588-11835088 GCA_000753965.2 Amaranthus hypochondriacus | reverse complement strand
CTTCCTATCCAGCTCAAAATACGAAAATAATACACTACATTTACTAAATAATAATTAGAGTACGAACTTATAATTAATTGACACCACTGTATACTTTTACCATATTCTTTTACTGTTCCATACTTTTAAGTCATTAAGATACCATTTTCAACCCTAGTAGAAGTACTTTACTGCCACTTATACAATTCGGTAATCTTAATACTTAATCAAGTTCAGTTGGTTAATACTCATAACCGTACCATGCCTCATAGCATCAATAGTAATCAAATTTATCACTGATCAACAAGCACAAACAATATGACACCTGATATATGTAAGGGTCTGGGTAGATTAGGGCCAAAGCCCTATATCTAACTGTGGTGGGGGTCGTCACCCCGCCTATGTTTATGCTCGAGCTTCTACAGGATAGGTAGCTAACCCCCTGTCTAACACCGCATTTTACGTGCCGGCCAAGACAGGCGCCGGGATTTTACATGCCGGTCCATGGTTCGACATTTCCTTACTATCAGGGTCATTCAATCAATACACAGATCATTTCACACAAGCACATCACATTTTTTTTCTACTACAAGTTGACTTTGACTTTGACCAACTTAGATGTTAACTTCCTTA
Organism: Amaranthus hypochondriacus; assembly: GCA_000753965.2. Lineage (NCBI taxonomy): Eukaryota > Viridiplantae > Streptophyta > Magnoliopsida > Caryophyllales > Amaranthaceae > Amaranthus > Amaranthus hypochondriacus. The sequence goes on along the minus strand of CM025930.1, from coordinate 11,834,476 downwards.
TTTAATAGTATTCTACCTATATGCCCTTTTAAGTTCACTACTTAAGTTTACTCATTAAACTTTATTTAAAACTTTATTTTTAATAGTTCATTTGTTAATATTTGTACTAACAACTAAATATTCTATTATTAGTCTCTAGATTAATATTTTCACGAGTAGCTACTAAATTTTATTTCTCTTGAAATAAGTTTCAATAATCCACATTTCTAACTTTAAAACAAATAAATATTTGAATTCTTTTAACAAAATAAATATTTTAATTATAAATCGAGTAAAACTATATTCTATGGATAAATTTTCAAAATTCAACGACTTCATTAAAAATCAATATTCCAAGTTGAAAAATAAGTAAGACTTATCAAGTTCACAAAAATCAATATTCTAAAAGTAAACAGATACAACTTATTATTTTACGAAATTAATAAATCTAGTTATAAAACAAGTAACACTTTATAAGCTCATAAAAACCAATACTTCTAGTTTTAAACCAAGTAAAACTTAAATATTCACACAAATCCATAACTCTTGTTATAAAACAAGTAAAAACTTTATTCTTCTAATATTTTCATAAAATCGAAATTTCACACAAAATTTTAAAAAGGGCAAATTTATATAAAAAAAACAATACTTTTACATCATTTCAAATAAATTTTAGTCAAATGGTCAACTAAAGATATATTTGTATTAACTAGCTATTTAATATCCCAAAATTTACTTTTTATTATAGAATCTCATGTATTGAAAACACTTTAATATAAATAACTTGCAAAAACTTTCGAAATATATCTTTTTTTTACTTGTTATTTTTATTATTAATAAAAACTTTAAATTCGTAAATAGCTCGTAATAATTTAAATTCGTAAATAACATTTTTTAATATGATAGTGATCGTATGACCTATGAGTATTTGTTGGCCTCTTTCACTTAAAACAATTTAATTTAATTGATATATCATAGTAAATTCTAATTTTATTTTACTAATATAAAAACTAAATTAATAAAAACTTTTACACGATAACTTAATATTTAATATAACTATAAGGATAAACTTTAATATAAAAGATAACGTATAATGACAACATCCTTAGCATAACCATAACCATACTAAAAAAAAATGTTCATGAAATAACACACAGCTTTATAAACTAATTTAAAGGTTTACACATAAATATTAACAACAATTCTAACATAGTCCTTCTTAATGTAACTACATTGCTACATAAATCATAAACATAGTAACACTAGTTTATAACATAGACAATACTTAATATCACTAGTATATAATAGTTAACCCAACTTCCTAACCATGTCCAAATATTATAAATTAATATACTAAAAATATTTGTTGCATAACTACACTAAATGTAACGTTAATCATAATTTACTTAAACTAACTTCCTATTTATACGTACTCATTTTATTTCATACTTTGCATATTATAAAGTAAACATAATGTAAAATTCCATATAAAGAGTAGAGTAAGAAGTTATACCATACTAACACTAAAGAAAATAAGTAGTATGATCATCCAAGCTAAGTTCTTCAAACTCCAAAATGATGATCTTTCAAGTGCCTAAAATAATAACCAACTATGCTCCGAAAACAATTATCCAAATCCAAAGTGATGATGATTTAAATTAGTGTTCTAAGCTCCATTTCTTGAGTTTCATCAACTATATAAAAAAAATAATAATTAGGAAATGAATATAAATGTGTTATTTTATAAAAGGAAATTAGGAATTAGATGGATAAGAAAATCAAGGGGCTTAGGACTTGATAGTGCACGGGTTGTATGCTCCAATTTGCTAAGTGTAAGTTACAAGACGTGGTTCTTTTAATATGGAGATTTTGGAGGACAAATGGGTATAAAATTTGGATAAAAAATTAGAAAAAATCTTAGCTAATGATTTCCATGTTTATAGGAGTAAGGGAGGGTTGATTTTCTTGGTTCATGAAATTTACTTGTACAAGTGTACAAGTATAAAATAATATGGGTAGGTTTTGACCTAAGCAAATTTTTTTTTTGATGTTAAGATGTATTTAATTTAGGTGTTAAACATGCTTAAAAATTTAATTAAAGTTAAAATTATACTAGATTAAAATAGTTTAGATAAAAACGTTAAAGTCGTTAAAATAATGATTACTGAAATTAATTTATAAATAAGAACTTTAAACGTAAAGCTTTAGAAAATTGTAGGTTGATTAAATGATTTCAAATTTGTGTAGTATATAAATTAGTATCTAAAACTTTTGGGCTCATAAAAATAAAACTTAGAAACTAAAAAGATATAGATTCATATATTTAAATTAATTTAAGAAATCACGCATGTAAAAGGAAATAACTAATAAAGAATTTGAAAATTAAGTCGGATATTAAATCAATTTAGAGTCTAATAAAATTAAATTTTGAAATTAATTCGAATAAAATCATTAGTTGAAATAAGATTTAGGAATTTAGTAAAGTTGAATCCGTTCAATAATCACAATTAGGAATTAAATTGAAGGAATTAAGAATTAGTCGGAAATGATTAAGATTAGAAATTTTCAGTCTGTTCCAACTCTTCCCCCCTTAAGATAGTTTCGTCCCGAAACTTGAACTTACTGAAAAGGTCAGGGTACCGCTCTCTCATGTGGGTCTTTTTCGATTTCAAGTAGCTTTATTTACTCTATGATTCAACCATAGAAACTTAATTGATGTAATCCTTGAACTCCTAAACTCCTTGACTCGAGTATCCAAAATCCTAATATGTGTCTCATTATAAGCTAATGACTCATCATTTGAAAGGGTTCATGTGGCGATGGATCCTGAATATATTTCCTCAACTATGATATATAGAACACATTATGAACTTTTTCCAAATTTGGAGGTATAGACAACTCATAAGCAACTTTTCTGACTCTTCTCAGAATCTCAAAAGATCTAATAAACATGGACTCAACTTTACTCAAACCCTAGAATGCTGACACCTCCAGTAGGTGAAACCTTAAGGAATACCTTGTCGCCAAACTTAAATCGCAACATCCTTCGGCGATCATCAACATAGCTCTTATTTAGGTTTTGTGTTGCTCTTATGTTCTATTGAACAATGTTTAATGCATCGATGAGATCCTGAATCACATCTAGACCTTCTACCATGGTCCTATCCATCAAATCCCAGCACCAAGATATTTGACAATTTCTCCCATGCACAGCTTCATTCAGTGCCTTCTTAATGCTAGATTGAAAACTTTTGTTGTAAGTGTACTTCATCATTGGTAATATATCATCCCAAGAACCTCTAAAGCTAAACATACAACTCCTCAAAAGATCTTCCAAAGTCTGAATTGTTCTTTCAGTTTGACCATCAGTAGCAAGATGTATAGCATTACTCAAACATAATTTTGTCCTAAAAGCTTCCCGCAATGTTTTCCAAACTTCGATACATAAGATATGACCTTCCCATCTTGCAAAAATACACATCCCAAAATATCAAATGAGGCATCATCATAGACTTCAAACGATTTTTCACAGTCAGGCGTTGCTAAAAAAACAATGGAGCGATGGTAAATCTCATCTTTAATTCCTCAAGGTCAATCATGTACCTCTCATTTTATTATAATAAATTTCTTTCCTCAACAACTCAAATATGGTTTGAGTAACCTTAAAGAAATTCTCAACATATTTTCTTTATTAAACGAATCCAAAAAGGCTCTAGACTTCAGTTCTATCGGTTAATCGAATATTGTCTTATTCTTCTCTAAATCCATAGAAATCCGTTCCATAGACACACTATGACCTAAAAAGAAATTTACTCGAGCCAAAACACGCAATTAATAAATTTTCCAATCATTATTTTTTCTTTCCTCAAAAGTTTTAAAATGATCCTCACGTGTTCCTCATGTTTCTTCCTATTCCTCGAATATACCAAAATGCCATCAATAATACTAATAATAATAATACTAATAATAATAATAATAATAATAATAATAATAATAATAATAATAATAATAATAATAATAATAATAATAATAATAATAATAATAATAATAATAATAATAATAACTACAAACTTATTCACTTAAGGACAGAGGTATTTCTAGATCAAATCCACAAATGTTGATGGCATATATGTTAACCTAAATGACATCACCAAAAACAATCATGATGTACATATTTAGCCTAGAACATAGTCTTCGGGATATTCTCCTTGACTATCCTTAATTTGATGATATCTAAACCTCAAATAAATCTTACAAAATAAAAAACATAAAATAAAATTGAGTGCCTAGCTTCTAACTAGTCAAGGGTAACGGTTCTTGGTGGTAATCTTGTTAATCTCCTTGTAGTCAATGCACAACCTTATTGTACCATCCTTCTTTCTCAATAAAGTAGGTGCTCCTCAGGATAACTAACTAGGTCAAATAAAACCTATCTCTAATAAATAATCTAGTTGCTTTTTCAATTCGATTAACTCAGTTAGGACAAAACGGTACATAGTCTTGAAATTCAAGGTAACATTAAGAATCATATCCATATGGAAATCTGCCTCTCTCCTTGGGGGTAAACAAGGTAAATTCCCTATTTTGAACTAACAACTACAAATGCAATAATTAAAATGCGGTTCAACTATATGATGAAAGCATCTAGGGTGTCGGAAATCTCCCAAAGTCTTGTATGATTCAATTCTCAATAGTGTCCATGAAGATTCGGATTAAATTCGTGGTTAAACATGATCTTGTTAATCTCAAACTCTCGCTCTGTTTATTAACTATTAGATTTATACCCTATCAATTCGGTTCTCACACGCTAGTTTTATTGAATGAATTAATAAGAATTCAACTAAAATTTACCCTAAAGCAAAGTTGATCCCAATCTCACACGCTAGTTGTATTGACTAATCCGACAAAGCATATTTAATTTAGGGTTAATTACTATCTAATCACTTTAATTCTTAGTTTCATAGATACATCCAAGAATCAAATCATACTCAACTAATAGGTTCAAAACCCTAACCCTAGAAAATGGATCTACTCACTAATCATGATAAATGCAATAAATACTATTTCAAACTTAATGCTAGACATGAATGATAGTAATATGGATGACAAAATTAAATGAGCAATAATGAAATGCTTAATAAGAATGACAATAAATCTAAAAGCAATAATGGAGAAGAAACTACACTTTTTATTAAAGGATGATTAAAAGATAAATATAAAGTTCACTAGGGAAAGATTAAGATTAATACAATAATTCAAAAACGAAGGAAATTAAAGGACTAAATAAACTTACAAACTTGAGGAAGATTAAATATCAAAGGCTAGATTGGAGTTCTTGCAAGTAAATTAATGCTAAAGGAAATTAAGAACTAATTAATGTGTAAAAATGAAGAAGAAACTAAGCAAAACTAAGGTAAGCAAGAGGAAGAAGAGAGGAAACCCTAATCTGAGATTAAAGGGTTATTTATACTAATGAGGGTAATTAAACCCTAAGCCTAAATAAAAACCGGAGAAAGAATATGCGTGCAGCTCACAGCCTTGGCCGCCGAGTCGGCTTTCAAGAGGAAGAGTAGGACAGCCGAGTCGGCTTAAGTTTCTGGAAAAGTGTATGCTCAGATCAGTAGGTACCGCCGAGCCGGCGGTCACATATTCCCCCCTAGTCGCCGAGTCGGCGGTTGTTTCTGGAATTTTCATAATCTGCTCAACATTGGTCGCCGACTCTGTTGTCCTAAAATCACCACAATCGCCGAGTCGGCTTCTGCGTCTGGAAAATCTTCTCATTTTTTCTTCAAACGCCGAGTCGCCGAGGCTTAGAATTTCACCTCAGCCGACTCGACTTTAGGTCACTGGACACATTTGTTTATTGGAACTTGTTCTTTTGGTTGTGACTTGGTTCGATTGATAGCTTGACTCGATCTTTGAGCCCTGTAGACAAGATTAGCACGGAAAACCCACAAAAACAACTCAAGAAGGTACAATTCACCCATTTTTCCCATAATTTGACTATGGAACACCGAAATGAAGAGAAAACATTTAAAATAAATCAAAACCGCCTCTAATCATCGGAAATGAGCACAGAAACGCAAGCGATGAGTGCAAATAATTGCACTTATCACCACGTAAAAATCGTTGTCTCCTTTTGTCTTTTGTCTTTTTCATTTTTAAGTTTAAGTTTTGTTTACAATATTGAATTCCGCAAAAACATGGCTAAAAATTCTTAAACATAGAAAACAACAATTCACCCCCCCTCTTGTTGCATTCGTCCATCTCTATATATTTCTACACTCTACAATCATTTTGAAAAATTTACCCTAATTCCTTTAACCTTCCACTAAATTTGAAATTTCGAATGAACACCATCAACTTTGTTATTTCTTCATCGGGTTTGATCTTCGTTGTCTCTAAATTTGATTCATTCCACTGCAATTTAGGTAAGTAGATAAACAATTTTACATTATTGGTGAAGAAGTGTGATTTTCAAAGCTTGAACACAAAGGATTTTAATGGGGAAGAAGAAGGACCATGATTTTTGAAGAAGGAATATGCTTTAATCGAAAATTAGGGTTCATCACCAATTTAATAAATATTTAGGTAGTTTTTGACAAAAAAAAATTTTATTCTAGATTATTTTTGTCAAAAGTTGGATTTTTCTAGGTTAGTTATGACAATTTGACCATATAAATTAGAAAACTATGGTACGGTGTTTCCTTTTCTATGTCCAATAAGTATTTATATCAATCTCACTCTGTTGATGTTTAAGTTAAGAATTTAGGTTTAGAATAATTGACAACTATTTATATAAAAAATACTAAGTTTATGTTTTTTAGTTAAAAAATACTAAGTTTATGAAACGTAGACATTTTCATAAAACATTATAAGTATATACGAATATGTAATTCATACTCCCCCTCTTTATAGAGAATCAGACATTTCATTATTGGGTCAATTCACTGAAAATGTCTCATTTCTATTTTTATCATTTTTTACCCATTTACCCGTACTATAACAATATAACAACACATAAATATCATTACTTTTATGAAAAAAGAGTTTTCCACCCACTTTTAAGTGGTCCCCTATCCTTCCTTTGTTCCGGTGCAAAATTCAAATGTCTCATTCTCTATGAATATGCGGGAGTAGTTTTTAACATATGTTTATAAAATATGCAAAATATAAATTTGAAGTACAAAGTATATTTTTTTAGGATAGATATGCAAATAAAAGTTTTATTTTATTTTATTTCATAAAACACTCAGATTACATGTCTCAAACAAGTATAGTAATAATTTTAGGTCATCAACCGACATAGCCCAATGAATAGTAAGTTATTGGGTTTTAACATACACATAGAAAGATAATTATTTATATTAAGAATATATTATATTCTATAGAAACGAAGTTTAAAATTATAACGTTATAGGAAAACAATTTAGTTCCAAAATTGAGCTTGAAGGTTCTTGACGATGTTAGGATCCAATCGGAAGGCTTTGCTAAGAACATCGACAGAAATGGGTGGTTGAGCTCCGAACACGGCATTAGCGATGGTAACAGTACCAGGATTTTGACTACTTAATCCAGCAAAAGCAACAGCTGGATATTTACCAATATTAATTTGGAAGTGAATTAATCCTTGTGGGAATACAAAAACATCTCCTTTGTTAAGCACCTTTGCAAAGAACTTGTTACCTCCATTTGCAAGATTGGAAGTTACAAAACCAACGTAAAGAGTTCCTTCAATGACGGTTAGAACTTCAGTTGCACGAGGGTGTGTATGGGGTGGATTTAAGCCGCCATAAGGTGCAAAGTCGATACGAGCAAGGGAAATGCCGAGGGTGTTGAGGCCAGGAAGTTGTACGGAACTGACTAGTGTTACATTTGCACCGTTTTTGTTGTTGCCTCCTGTGTCTCCTGGCTTTGCAAATGCCGCATCTTTAAAGAAATCTTCTGGACTTGCGTCCATTGGGTTCTTACAAAAGAATCCATTTACGAACACTGTCCCAACATCAAATTTAGTTATTTTTTATTACTTCAATCTTAGTTTGACATAGTAATTAAATAAAGACAGTTCCAAGAATTAAACAATCAAACTAAAATTCATTTGTTTATTCGATGACTTTAATTATATATAATCCATTGATTATCAAACTATTCCCATAAATTATAAAATAAAAATAATTAGGTACGACTTTGTTTTTCTAAAGAAGTTACACGACATTTTTTTACGTTTTTAGACTGTAGATATATTATTTTATTGAATAGTAAATTTGATGGAGGAAAGTACACTCATAAGCATTACAAGTTATTAAAAGAAAATTAGTGGAAAAAATCTAGAGACCACTACTATTTAAAAAATTATTTTTATAAAATTAGTAGGAAATGCGTGAGGATCATAAAAAATATAAAAATGTGAAAATTAAGTTAGTGAAAGATACCTGAGAACCATAAGTATTATTAAAATACTTCATTAAACCGAGAATAAATAAAGTTAATTTATTTCAAATATGTGGTATAAATAGAAATATTTTTTATGGACACTACAAATACACAAACCCAAAATGACATATGAGAACAACTCTCAGAAACGAATGGAGTATATATATATATTCATAGCGTTTTATTTTACTCTATTTAAATTATAGGTAAGCTGGTAGAAGTGAGAACTAATTACGTGAGAATCGAAACTAGGATATTCGTTAAGGAATGTGGTACTTAATCTAATTAAGACAAAATACAATGTACGTTTATGTGATGTTATATGTATGTGAAAAATAAACAAAAATAGATCACGTAAAGAGTATGATATAAATAGGTGATCCATAAATAGAAAAGGATAGAAGATTACATGCATTGTTAGGATCATTTGTTCCAACACAAAAATCTTGGAGTTGTGTAGGATCAGTAGCATGAGCAATGTATAAAGCAAGGGCTAAAAGAGCAATGTAAGAGAGGATCTTACAACTACAATTAATTGACATATTTTCAATTGTTTTGTTGAGAATGAAACAATTAATTATTTGTGGTTGTAAATTGCAATGATATGGTAAAAGGATAAATCCTTTTATAGAAGAACTAATCCTCTTTCAAAACTTGTAATTGGTCATAATTTAACTAACTTGCATTTGTTTAAGCACAACTATCAATTGCCAATTGCTACGTACGAGTTAATCATCATTTTCTATAGGGGTAGTTGATTACTTGGTATTGCACGTCAACCCTTTTTTCTTTTATCTATTTCTTAGCTATGACCAATTCAAAATTTATCAATATGCGTAACATCATCATCATCAAACTCAGTATCCCGCTCAAAAACAGGGTCTGAGTGAGAGAAATTGACAAACAATCCAATCAATATGCATAATATTTGTCATTAATTCTTTATATTACATTTTGTTGCAGATTTTGGGTCTTGTTAATGCGAGTGCCAAAACACTTAATAATGATGATAAATTTAGTCATTTAATCGAACATGCCATTGCTTGTACTTTGGAGAATTACGATGAGGATGTGTCGAGTGTAAGTGAATTGAGGTTTGGGACGATACACAAAGTGTTTAACATGGAGCGTTTAAGGTTCCAATGAAGTAAGGAACCATGCCTTGAACGAGTCAAGGCATGGGAAGTGATGTTCTCGATCAAAACAGCAACGAACAACAAGTCAGTGAGCAGCAGGGGGGTTGCTCGTTCGAGAAAGAAAGTCGCTCGTTCGAGCAGCAGGGGCATCATCTGTCAGAAAGCTTCTGTGAAGGCAGCTCGTTTGAGCATTATCCAAGCTCGTCCGAACACAGTACATTGGATCCCATTTGTGAGTTTCTGTTTCGTGTAAAGGCATTGAAAGTGGTTTAATGTCTTGTTTATTGCTTGTTTATTGTGTTGTTTATGAACATAATGAGATGATTTATTGTTGGTGTTAATTGTGTTTAAAGGTGAAAAGTGCGACTCTATGAATGACACTCACCTTCATCTATAAAAGGGAGTATCATTCATAGAGATAAGACCACCACAAAAACACACTTTGTTGAAAGGACTATTGCTTTGCTAAGAAACTAGAGGAGTATTCTTACTTTGCATTAGTATTGTGATCTTGAGAGATTGTTCTCAAGATAGGGAGTATACATTGTATTGTTGAGTCCAATTATAATAAACAACATTTGAGGGGGAGGTATCCAAGATACCTCATAAACACTTGTGTGCCATTTTGCTTAATTTTTCTTTGTGTTTTTCATTGTTGAATCTCGCTTGTGTCGATCATTTCAATTGGTATCAGAGTGGAGAGATCATTTGGGCCATTTGGAGTGTGAAAGTCAGGTTAAAAGAACAATAAAAACACAATGAGTGAAGGGGGAAAGTTCCTTATTCAATTGTTTGATGGAAAGATCAAATTTGCTATTTGGAAAAGCTCTGTGGAGGACTACTTGGTGCAACAAGGCATCGATGATGCTTTGTTGAAAGAGAGGCCAATTGATATTGATAAGGCAAAATTGACACAAATACGGAAAAAGGCGGTAAGCACAATCCGGCTTGCCATTGCACCCGAAATCAAGTATAACTACTTAAAAGAGACTAATCCCGGTGAGTTGTTAGAAAAACTACAAATGATGTATGCTTCCAAATCCCTTACCAATAAACTTTGCTAGAGGTGGAAATTGTATCAACTCATGAAGGATGAGGACACAACGATGCAAGACCACATTAACACATTTAACAAATTGGTGTGCCAATTGTTGAATGCGGATGAAGAGTTGACCGATGAAGATCAAGCCTTACTAATGTTGGCTTCACTTCCCAAGGACTATAAAAACATAGTCCAAACATTGATCGTAGGTAGGGACTCTATTACTCTTGATCAAGGACTCTATTACTCTTGATCAAGGATTGCCGACGTTGAGAGAGAATAATAGGTTCATGGTGAGAAGAGAGGGGGAAGAGAAGAAGAATGTTGGGGATGTCTTGTTTAGTGAGGGTTCTAATAGGGGTAGGACCAAGGACAAGGGATATCAAGGAAGGGGTAAGTCTCATGGGAGGGGTGACCTTAGTGACAAACAATGTTACTATTGTAAGAAAAAGGGGCACATACAAATCATGTGCAAAGAATTTAAGGAAGACCTTAAGAGAATTAAAAGCTTAAGGGAAAGGAAAAATGACAATGAGGGTAGTGGGAACATCGCTCTAGGAATCGGTAGTGATGATGACTATGATGGGGCGCTACTAGTTGATGGGGGAGTGGTTCATAGTAAGGAATGGGTAATGGACTCCGATTGCTGATTTCACATTTTTTGTGAGAAAGAAAAATTTACTAAGCTTAGTTTTGGGATAATGGCCTTATTACTTTACCAAATGATGAGAAGGTGGAAGTAGAAGGCAATGGGTAAGTTTTAATTGAGACTCTTGGAGGTATTAAAAGAAGACTCGGTGATGTGAGGTATGTACCTATGTTTGAGAGGAATATAATATCATTGGGTAGACTAGAGAGTAAGGGATGCACTTTCAAAGCAAATGGAGGGGTTTTGAAAGTCATTAGAGGGAGCCTTGTGCTCATGAGAGGAATTAGGAGTAAGAGGAACTTGTATGAGTTACAAGTTGGGAGTGCTAGCCTAGGCCACAAAAGTGATGATGATGTTGTGTTTGGGTCAAGAAGAGTTACTTTTGAGGATGATAAGAGTTTTGGACTTGAGAGGGAGATTATTAATGCAAGTGCCAAAACACTTAATAATGATGATGAATTTAGTCATTTAATCAAACATGCCTTAGCTTGTACTTTGGAGAATTACGATGAGGATGTGTCAAGTGTAAGTGAATTGAGGTTTGGGACGATACACGAAGTGTTTAACATGGAGCGTTTAAGGTTCCAATGAAGTAAGGAACCATGCCTTGAACGACTCAAGACATGGGAAGTGATGTGCTTGATCAAAAAAGCAAGGAAGAACAAGTCAATGAGCAGCAGGGGGGCTGCTTGTTCGAGCAAGAAAGTCGCTCGTTCGAGCAGCAAGGGCAGCATCTGTCAGAAAGATTCTGTGAAGGAAGCTCGTTCGAGAATTTGTCCAAGCCCGTCCGAGCACAGTACATTGAATCCCATTTGTGAGTTTCTATTTCGTGTAAAGGCATTGAAAGTGGTTTAATGTCTTGTTTATTGCTTGTTTATTGTGTTGTTTATGATCATACTACTTGAGATGATTTATTGTTGGTGTTAATTGTGTTTAAAGGTGATAAATGTGTGACTCTATGAATGACACTCACCTTCATCTTTAAAAGGGAGTATCATTCATTGAGATAAGACCACCACATACACTTTGTTGAAAGGGCTATTGCTTTGCTAAGAAACAAGAGGAGTATTCTTACTTTGCATTAGTATTGTGATCTTTAGAGATTGTTCTCAATTTAGGGAGTTTATTATACATTGTATTGTTGAGTCCAATTATAATAAACAATATTTGAGGGGGAGGTATCTAAGATACCTCATAAACACTTGTGTTCATCTTTTGCTTAATTTTTCTTTGTGTTTTTCACTGTTGAACCTCGCTTGTGCCGATCATTTCAGGTCTAAACAATAACAAAGTATAGATTAAAATAAATTCAACATAAATAAATATGTTCCAGGACCATTTTATAAATGGCTAAGAATTTCTGTGGTGAATTGATATTATTTATACCAAGTGTTCATTCTACGTCAGGTAACTAGCTAAGTATGAAGTATATATCCATATGCATGCATAGTGATTGTAAATAAAAATATGAATAGTTTAATTATACTATCTCCAATTCACCATTAATGTCCGATTTGTCACATTTGCTTTTTTTATTTATTTTATTTATTTTGTTTTTTGGAGAAAATGCAACATATTATAGCAACATGAAAAGTTAGGGTACATCATAAGAAAATAGAACAGTCTCATGCTCCTCTAACACAAGGGGAGTCGGAGAGACAAGAGGAAGGAATAAGGAGTCTAACGTTACATCATCACAAGGCAACAAAACATCAAAATCAAGGATAAAAACATCGTTTACATAGGATGGCGGCCTTGAGTGCTTAAATAATTTGTATTGATGGGGAATTTCCGTACGACTTTGGGTGCAAGAGGCAATCAGCATAGTGAACTTTCTGTCTGGGGACATGACACACTTCTTAATATTTGCTTTACTCACTGTATCCAATGCACTTATTCAATTCTTAATATCTCTAATTATGCATATATAATTACAAATTCTGGAAAGTTAATATAAAGAATCCTTACGTTGACACGAATCAAACAAGATCCCACTTGACTATGTTGTAACTTATATATTAATAATACAAATTAAAAGTAAGAGATGAATAGTGTCTAAAAAGCAAATGAGACATTACTAATGAATTGGAGGGAGTAATAATCTGAAAAATGAATAATAAAGCATCTTATTTTGATTATAATAAAATGTAAATAAATTTTGTATACTTCTAGATCACTATTTAATTACATTGTTACTCCATTTGTTCCAATGAGATTGCAGCAATTGTTCCGAAATTTTTTTATAAAAATAATTAAAGTAATTTCAATGGAATAGAGAAGTGTCTAACTAAATAAAAAGTTGAAATACTAAAATATAATCAACTCAATGAAAAAAATTATTGTTGGTTAGGCTAGGAGAAGGGGAAAGTTAGGTGAGAATTAAATACAACCTACTTGAAAATTGATACTTGCTTCAATTAAGACAATTTAATATTCACAAATGGGAACTTAAATTGTGTATTATTATTCAATAAAAAGCTTCAACTATTTTTTTTGGATATATATATATATGTATTTTCTGAAAAATTAGAGTTTTTTAAGAGCATTACCATATATATATATATTTCGGTTAATATTTTTGTGAGATTGTGGAATGTTTGCTTACTATTTCCTATTTAATAGTAATATAATATTTAAAGAAAATGAAATAATAGGTGGATTTTACTATAAAAATATACCTATTATAGTAAATAAAAAAAACTTAATTAAATATGAACATTTTTATATTAATATTACTCCCTCCGAATCAATTTAGTTGTCCCATTTACTTGGGGACAATTATTAAAAGTGTTGTGGGGTCCATTAAAAGGTGGTAGTTGTGTATTTTAAATGATTAAATTAATTGTAAATGTTGTAGTTGGGTTATTATAAGTAGCAATGTGGGGGTATTTTGGTCATTACTTATGTGAACATGGGGCATTTAGGTAAAAAAAGATTGATAAAAACAGAAATGAGACAATTGATAATGAATTTGCCAAATAAGAAAATGGGACAACTAAATTGGTTCGGAGGGAGTATAATTATTTAATACAAAGAACACCAAGGCAACCGATTTTAGCCTCACCAAGACAATAGTAGACTTTCTCTCTCTAATCAGTACTACTAGTGATGGCCACGGTCCGGGTTGGCCCGAAACCGAACCGGTCCCGAACCGCTTGAAACCGGTCCCGGAACCGGAACGTTCGCGACAGGTTCCGAACCGGTCCCAAACCGCGAAACCGTGAACCCGCCGGAATAAAGTTGCCGGAACCGTGGAACCGCCGGAAAAAACCGTTGGAACCGGACCAAAGAATCGCGGGCCGGTTCACCCGACCCAACGGTTCCATGGAACCGGAACTGGAACCGGACCCGGAACCGGACAGCTCTTTTGGCCCAACGGTTCCATGGAACCGGACCCGGAACCGGGCGGTTCTTTGGAACCGGTCAAACTAGTCGTTTATTACCGTTAACTAGCCGTTGCAAATTTGCCTATAAATACACATCAAATTCAATTCTTCCAATTCACAACTCATCTCTTCTCCTACTCTCTCTACTTACTCTCTCTACTTAAATACTTAATTACGCAATTATTCTCTTAATTACATAATTAGTCTTCTAATTATTTCTTAAGTACATAATTATTCTTTAATTATTCCTTAATTAAATAATTATTTTTTTTAATCATTTATTAATTTCTTTATTACATTACTATTACAATATTATCATGTCTTCTTTTTTGAAAAAAGCCTCTAAAAAAGTCACCAAAGTGGCAAAATCTTTGGGAAGTTCTTCTAGCTCCAAAAGAAAGGCCACTTCAACTCCGTCGATATCAACAACACCTTCGGTTAGTAATTATGAACCGAATTATCAAGAAGGGTACGAGCCATACGACCAAGAATTACATGATTATGCGGAACATGTGGAAAGAGAAATACAAATTGAAGATGAAGAAGAAACACAACAAGAAGAAACACAAGAAGAAGAAGAAGAAGAAAAAGAAGAACCAACGACCCCTATCGGGATACTTAGATCTCGACAACTCGACAATCATCAACAAGATCAGTTGAAGAAGCACAACAACAACAAAGACAATCAATAAAAAACACAATATTTTCGAGAATTGCAAAGGATATCCTTGCAATTCCTGCTTCTACTATTGCGTCGGAGTCTGCTTTTAGTGCAGGTAAAAGAGTTTTGGACGAAAAGAGATCTCGTCTTGCTCCACATAGTATTCAAATATGTGTTTGCAAAAAAGATTGGGATCAAGCGGAGGTCCGAATGCAAGCACTCAAGAACGATGATGATCAAGACGAAGACGATCCATGGATGATGATGGATACGTCCGCATCATCGTCGGGAGGAGAGTCGGCGGAAGCATCCAACCAACCTAATGATGACGATGACGAATAGGATCACAAATACGGAATATCGGACCACGACATTCAACAATTAAATATAAAAAGTACGACAAAGAACTACGTGGGCTTTGATTCCTTCGGGATGCGTAGGCAGCTTAGTATTTCTTCGGGATACTAGGTTCAAGTCCATTCTCTCCCCCTTTTTTTATCAATCATCTTTATCGTTGATTCGTTTCTTATTTTTTTGCTTTTTTTTAGTAAATATTTTAATAACGATGACAAGCATTGAATTTCGATAATAATCAAGTAATCGACGAAGGTACGTCCGCATTATTATAGTATTTTCATATTAAAGTTAAAGGAAAAATAAGAATGGAACCGATGGTCCGACCACCGACCCGGGTATTGGAACCGCCGGAACCGCCTCATGAACCGCCAAGGAACCGTTTGGAACCGTCCGGAATCGGAACCGGAACCGGAAATGTTCGGGTCAGGTTCCAGATGGAACCGGAACTGGGTGGAACCGGAACCGGATGGAACCGGAACAGAATCGGCCCAACCCGGACCGTGGCCATCACTAAATACTACTACATCATGTCTCTTAATAGGTGGATAAACTTGGGCCTTTGAGACACTGTCATTGAAGTTTCCCCCATAATAAATTCTTGTTATAAACGATCTATACTATAGACGGAAAGGTTTTGGGCCAGCCCATTTGTTTAATTCTGATTTTTATATCAAAATTTTTTTAAAAAATAACTATCTTATTTCTCTCCCCTCACATTACTGCTTCAACTTCCTCTCAACTCTCAAAACATCATTATTCTATCTCCTGACATTACTGCTTCTCATCCGTTTTTTTGCTCTTCCTTTTCAAATGTTCATCTCGCAATCTTCATACATTTTCTTCAAGCTCATCTCCTACTGTCACAATTTCTTACATGATATATATTTTTTTCTTATTTTTTGACAAATCTTGTTTGATATTTAATTATTATTCGAAAAATGCTCAAAAATAAACAAATAATGGTGAAATCTTTGAAAGAAATGTTGAATAACTCTTTGTAAACTTGTATTTTTAAGTTTCCCCATTTTTGTTGTTTTTCACCATCTTCGAATGACATTTTTTTTTTAACCATTTTTAAGTATCCCAAAAACAGTTTCAAACAATTTTTTGTTGATTTGCATTATTTTAGGTTTATTTTCAAACATCACTTTTCAAAATATTTTCAAAATGTACACCCACTTTTTCGATGTTCCATGAATAATGTTAAAGATTTGAATTTTGTTTATTTTCCTATATTTGTTGTAA
>CM025930.1:11772080-11811923 GCA_000753965.2 Amaranthus hypochondriacus | reverse complement strand
AGAGATAACAATTATTAATATATATTATAGTAAAGTAAGTGAAAACACCCTTTCAAAAAAAAGTAAGTGCAAAACATGAGATAATCATAATCATAAACAATCATAAACATGAGATAATAAAGCTATTGGAAAATATATTAAGCATTATTAAAACGAAGATAAATAATGTTAATTTTATCCAAAATTTGTCATATAAATGGAAAGGTTTTAGGAAAATTTGCTCAGAATAATCTCAACTATTACCCATTCACAGCAAATACAATTGCAATAGGCGAAAAAGCGAAAAAGTCGCCAATTTTTTCTTATAACATGTGATGCGACAAAATAGGCGTCTAAAAAGTGGGTCGCCTAGATCTTTGTCGCCTGAGATAAATTCTGACGCATTCTTTGACGCCTACCTATGCGACCATAACAAAATCAGTCGCCTAAATGAATCAGAACATATAAAAAAAACTTGAATATTTATTATTATTATTTAACAATAATAATACTCACTCCATCCCTTTACTATTGTCCACTTTGAAGTGGGCACGCAAAATAAGAAAAAATAGTAATGGGGTATTTTTAGTGATTATAATAATTGAAAAAGATGGTAGTAGGTAATTTTAAGTGAATATAATAATTGAAAAGGTGGTAGTGGGGTATTTTAAGTGAATATAATAATTGAAAAGGTGGTAGGTGGGGTATTATTAAATAATATAAGTTGGGGTAGTTGGGGGTATTTAGGTAAAAAGTTTTGCCAAAAAAGGAAAGTGGACAATTAAAGAGGGATTACCCAAAATGGAAATGTGGACAATAATAAAGGGACGGAGGGAGTATTATATTACAATTATTATTATTCAATAATAACAACAAATATTTACTTTTTTTATAAATAATTATAAAGATGTATTTATAAAATAAGGACTATAAATTAAATGTACAATAATAAACCAAAAATATACACAATAACTTTTATACAATAGGAATTAATATGTACAAAAATATTTAATTAATTAAAAAATGTACAAAAGAAAAACTATACATTAAAATTAATTATACAATTAAAAATTTAATTAAATCTATACAGTTAGACTAAAATTAAAAAAAAAAATAAAAAATTTAAAAATAACCACCACGACTAAAGCAACTAACACCACCACGGCTATAATGCGATCCCCGGGATCTACCCAATCCACCTGGGCTACTACCCATGTTGGCCCTCGTACGTTTTGATGATCACTTCACTTTAAATAAACAAATATGTTTTAAAGATTGTTTTGTAGGTCAAATATCCAATTTGTTAAAGTCGTTGATGGATCCTAAAATACTTGGTCAAAGAATATGGTACGAGTCAAAGTTGTCAAAAGAGTAAGATATAAAAGATCACTTAGGATGTCTAAAGTAGACAGGAGGTCTACTGTTCGAAGTTTGACGGTCTGATAAAAATCGCTGATGGAGACAGTACAATGATCCCAAGACGTATGTCTAGAGAATGCGTCAGCTAAAAATTATGAAGAAATTTCTTTCTATTTTTAGTTGATGCATACGGTTAAAAATTAAGATATTGCATAATTAGTGAATTCGCAAAAATTAAATAACTACCTAAAAATAATCTAAGATCAATTCAAAGGGTGAGAATAAGTCTCCTTATATCTCTCCATGAAAATAGGAAGTTAGTTAGGTTTTAATCTAATTAAACCTAATTAGCTATTTTTCTCTTAACTTCCAATCTTGTTTTCCACTTTCCTACTTTTTAAGATTAAGGGGAATAAGGGGAGTTAGGGCCTTGATGTTTTACGCTTAGTCCCATATAAAATGAAGACTTTTCCAACCGGTTTTTGTGAGTGTGCTAAATCGAAAAAATCAAGAGATCACAAAAGTAAGAAAAATATTTCACTCTTACATTTGCTAATTCATTTAGAATATTTTTCTTATACAATTTCTTAGTTTTTATCATTTTTAGAGAAATTATTTTTGTGTGGGTTTTTGAGAGAATTTATTGTAACTAGACTTAAGGGAACTCTAGGGGAGAAGATAAGCATCCATTGAAGCGTGAGAAAGAGAAAGAGAAAGAGAAGAAAAAAGAGAAAGAGAAGGAGAAGAGTGGCCAAGTCGAGAATTGTTTTATGTAATTATAATTGATTGTCTAAAACATAGTAATAGAAGTTTAAAATCCCGAGTGGTCGTGGTTTTCCTTCTCTTTCTTTCTTTAAGTTTAAGTTTAAAAGGCCTAGAAGGTTTCCACGTAAAATCATTGTCTCCATTAATCTTTCTTGTTTTAAGTTTAAGTTTTTATTATTCATTTTATATTCCGCAAAAACAGGGCTAAAATTCTTAAACTTACAATACAACTATTCACCCCCCTCTTGTTGTTTTCTTCTATCTCTAAGTGTTTCTACAATTGGTATTAGAGCGTTGTTCCTCATTTGATCAGGAAACCCTGAGCGCAATATCCTGGTGTTTTAGAGATGTCGAAGATCAATGAACATATGGAAGAAGGGTACTCTACGCAAAGACCGCCCATGTTCGATGGGAAATTCTACACATATTGGAAGAATAGGATGAACATCTTCATCAAAGCCGAAAATTATCAAGTTAGAAGATATATCGAAATTGGAGACTTTGAGATGACAACTACCAACTCCAATAACGAAACTGTTCCAAAACCTGTCACTGAATATGAGTAAGAAGATTTTCATAAAATGGAGATGAATGCTCTGTCCATCAAATTACTTCGCTATGGTCTTGGACCAAACGAGCTAACCGTATTATGGGGTGCAAAACTACCAAGAAGATTTGGGATCTGCTGGAAGTTACCTACGAAGGAACAAGTGAAGTAAAGCGCTTCAAGATTGACTTGTTGATGATAAAATATGAAAGGTTTGTTATGGAACCTAGAGAAAGCATCCAAGAGATCTTCACAAGGTTCACCAATATTACGGATGAACTTGTCTTTCCTTGAAGGCTTACTCCCGCAGATGAACAAGTCAAGAAAATTCTAAGGAGTCTCCCTCAAGATGAACGCTGGAGAGCCAAAGTCACAGCCATACAAGAATCCAAGGATTTCACAAAATTCAATCTGGAAGAGTTAGTTGGTTCCCTTATAACTCACGAATTGCATTTGAGAACAACTGATAGTTTCTGAAACACAGGCTTGGCTCTAGCAGTGAATGATCAAGAAGAGTCAGAATGTGATGAAGAGGAGGTTGCCATGTTGGTTCGAAAATTCAAAAAGTTCTTCAGGAAGGGCATATACGCCAATCAAAGAAACAACAAAGAAAAAGAGCATATGTAAATACAAAGACCAACTACGAATGCCCTAAATGTGGAAGTACTGATCACTTCATCAAAAATTGCTCTCAATGGAAAAATGAGAAGGCAAAAGGGAAGGCAAGGGAAACAGGAAGACAACTAATGAAAGGAAATTTAAATAAGACGGACTTTCGCAAAGCCATGATTTCTGCATGGGGAGAATTGGAAAGCGAAGCAGAGGCAGAAGCCCCCGTAGAAGAAGAAACTGCTAATCTATCTCTCATGGCCACTCACGATGAAAAATCCAAAGGAAAACAGGTATGGTCTTCCAATTCATATCCTAACCACCTATTCAAATGGGATAAATATAACTAATTGAATTGCTTATTGAGACACAAGAAAAACTAGATGAAAAAACCTCTACCTATCTCCAAATTGAAAAAGACCTTAAAATGAGTAAAGACTATGTTTCCTACCTAAACTCTTTTAAGTTAGACGTACAAAATAGGTTCTTTAATTATTAGATAATAACGTCATGTTAAAGGAAGCGTTGGAATAGGGAAAAGAAGAAAATATTATTCTTAATGTCGAATTGAATCAATATAAATTGCTCGGCATAAACAAGGACTTAAATGATCTATCCATTCATGACTTTAGTACCGAATACCAAAAGTTAAAATTGGACCAAAAATCCAGTAAAGTTGAAAATGAAAAATAGAGCTTTGAAAAAAATTCAAGGGGAAAAGGGAAAATAAAAGAAGTTTCCAAATGGATTCTAGATGTTAAAACTAAGAGTTCTAAAGGCCTAGGTTACAATAAGAATAATAAAAAGAAAAAGGTCTATGTTGATCTCCCTAGTAGTAAAGTCTGTTCCTTTTGTGGCAAAACCAGACACCTGAAATCTCAATGTACAAAAAAGGAACATCACGACAAAGCGAACCAAATTTATGTCGATCGGATTTGGATTAAGAAATATGATTCATGTATAATCGACATGGAACCCAAAGATGACTGGGTTCCTCCTTCTCACAATTAGTTCGTTTTGCAGGTTCTAGTGAGGGGGAACAACTCAATGGTATCTCGACAGTGGGTATTCCAAACATATGATAGGTGATAGAACAAAATTTCTCTCACTAGAATCCTATGATGGAGGAACTGTGATCTTTGGTGACAATATGAAAGGCGAAATCATCGCCAAAGAAAAAGTAGGAAGGTCAAGTTCTCATGCAATTGATAATGTATTTTTGGTCGAGAATTTAAGACATAACTTACTAAGTATTTCACAGTTCTGTGACTAAGGTAACTCATTGCCTTACACCATATTGATAGCATTTCCGACTGGCATTTCACAAAGCAGGTTGTTTCTGCAACTATAACTATCCATTACTTGGTTCGTTGTTCTTTGTTGTCGATCCTAGATTATGAAGATGGATTGTTGCTTTCTTTATTATGAAACTGCCATTTATAACTCATTGCCTTACACCATATTGATAGAATTATCACTAATTGTTTGCACAGATTATGTGAATGTTATATTGAAAGTCCACGGAACACATTAACAGTAACATTAATTTGGGCACAACCAAAAACACTTAGACAAAGTGCTATACTAGAATGTATTACATCTTTTGTTTTATTTAGATTTTGAAGAAGTCTGTCACATGTAATGTTGGATTATGTGACATATATGTTTGATGATCAAATGAATATCAAAATACACATGAGATACATTTGTGAATTAAGATTCTTGAAGCGAATCATACTTATGTTACTCAATTAAACTTTTTAAATATGTGATTAAAGAACCATCTTCTGCCTACAAGAAGTTACATATTAGAGAAAACACATTTGATCGGGATCTATGTGCTTAGCCTTGTCTACATCTATTCAATGGTTCATATTTATTCATCATCAACGGTGTAAAAATAACTCAAGGAAGAATTTTATACTTGATGTTAACAAATGTGAATCTCCCAGTAAAGTAAATGGCTAAAGTAGGCATCATAATTTTGGTGTTTGGGGTTAATTTTCAATGCTTATGGAATTGGAACTTCGACAATATTATTGATCTCTATTGGATGCGTTTACTTAATTTCATTATTTAGCTAAGTAAACAACATAAGCATATTTCCTTCTCCAATGATAAATAAATTGAAAGAAAATTAATACACACTAGGTTGATTCGTTTAGGTTCATTTTCTATCCTCTACTTAGCTCCACATTCCCAAAATGTATCCCACCTTAACCCTAAGCCAAAGTTACAACGCTTTGCTAACCTGTTCGACTTGGTCCGATTAGTTTGTATTGTGCTGGAGTTAGATATGACACAATCCCCATGATTTTCCCCTATTAGGTGTTTGATTCCCGACTCATCTTTAATCGGATGATTATGAGCGAAACACGAAAAATAATCAAACACATGAGCGTGATTACATATTTCTCACATATTGTGAGAAATGACCCGGGGAGCGTAGACTTTTGACCTCTCTAGGTAGTGGGTGGCATAGCCTATGTTGTTGCTTACCCTAGTGATCTTGAGTTAGTGGAATCGATCATTCTCTTCGGTATTGCGCTCTTTGAGACCATTGTACTTTCACACCCATGTCTAGGGAAGAGTTTTGCTGGTGCACAGCTCGCATTGCTTTTATTTCCACTCACCTTTCATTGCATCACATTTAGATTTTACATTGTAGCTTTTGGTTTCGTATATTTCCACTCGTCCTCTTTGGGAGACCTTGAGGTTTAAAGGGCTTGTCGTACGTCTTAAGTGCGACCGTGATTCCTACGACATTGAGTTTTAGGTTTATCCTTTTTGTAGTTTAGCTTTTGTAGTTTAGTTTGTTCTCGGGTGCCTCGTGCTTTCATGTTATCCTACCTAGTCTCTTTGTTAGGGAGTAGCAAAGTTTAGCTTGGGGGAGTTGATGTGCTCGTTTTAGAGCACATTTATCTCCTTATTCTTGCGTTGAGTCTTGCGTTTTCTACTGGCTTTTACATACTTTACGCATGATTTTACCTAGCTCTTGTCTCCACGGTGTTTAGAGGTATTTTCAGGTGTTTTGAGGAGATTTCGAGGTATTTTCGTTGCGTACGAGACGTAGACGCTTCGATCGAAGCATTCCCGAGTAGCTCGAAAGGTTCCAAGACTTTCCGACACCTCAAAGATACATTTCCAAGTGAATCAAGGCTTGCTCAACCCAGATTTGTGCGAATACAATCCCAATTCGGGTGAATGGTGTGTGCTGATCAAAGAAGAAGGGGCTAGGGTGCTCATTCGCGCGAATTGAAGCCCTATTCGGTCGAATTCTATCAATTCGGGCGAATCCTTGGCCCTATTCGGGCGAATGCCACAAGAAAGTTTGACTTTGATGCTTAAACTCTCTGGAAACCCCAAATGGACTTCATTCGGGCGAATGGAGCCACATTCGGGCGAATGGTACTTATATTCAGGCCAATGCGGACTAAATTCAGCGCAACGTTTTGTTTTCCCAAGCTTAAATCCGTAAGATTTATTATGTCTTTTAAGGCACGACTTGTGTAGCCTATATATACCCTCTTTTCTGATTGTAAACCCAATGACTTGCTTGGGAGTAACCCTCCCAACTTGTTCATCAACCCTTTAATGCTTTTCTCTTCATTTTTGCCCTAGATTAGTTTAGTTCTTTCTTCTATGCTTTGTTCTTCATTTTTGCACTCTCAATTATGTAAGTTTCATTTACTTATCGCTTTCCTACCTTTATTTCTTTCTTTAATGCTTTCCTTTAATGCTTTTGTAGTTTAGATTTATTGCTTTCATGTTCTCTCTTTCATTCATGCTTTCTTGTTCTTCATTTCCTTTATTACTTTCTCTATTGCTTTCACCATGCTAGAGTAGTTTATTTTAGGGTTTTGGGTTAGAGAAACCCCAAGGTTTTGGTCTTGTGTTAATGTTTAGGATTACGGTTAAGATTGATGTTGGTTGTTGATTGATATTCGATTCGAATCTTGTCCTGCCAGTTCTAGTGAGACATAGGGCGATTATGGGTCGTTCGCATGGCTATAGGTCACCAACTTCCTCTCGATATCTAGAGTGTCTCAATTGATTTTCGTTCGATCTCCCTTGACCTAACCTATCTCTTTTTCCAATGGACCTACGTAAGGTGGAACTAATCTAATCCAACTTTCTTTCATTGCTTTATATCCGTTCTTAGCATAGTTCACCCACCAACCTACACACCATACATCTTTCCAACACCAAACCTTTAGTTTAGCATCCCTTGTCCTTGTGGTTCGACCCCCGACTTACCATTACACTCGTTGTAATAGTAGTTTGGGTGATTATAAGTATTGTTTGCATAGCTTGGTTCTTAGTGATTACGATGCGCTAGAAACCGGTTATCAATATGTTACAATGATCATGAATCACTATGTCAAAAGTCTTAAAAATAAGCATCTCCACAAAAGTGGTCAATAAGCTTTGAATTTATCAGGTCAACATCTTCGTTCCGTGGTGTCAATGTTCCACTCCATGCATTAAGCGTAATTCTTCAGGAATGGTGATCAATACATTTTCCATTCTAATGCAGCATTACAAAGTGCAATCAAAAACCCTGAAAATTGTGGATCATCACGTGCACGAATGTTTTCAGTCAAATGTAGGCGAGTAAACAGGTGCCAGAAAGGAGAGTAGAAAAAGTTGTACCAAACCACATAATACAACGATCTTAACACCACAGGGAACATTAGGAAGCGCGTAAAAGCATATCAAGTGCCTCAACATTATCTCTCCTTGCCATGGAAGCCTCATCCTAAATAGTCAACGAAGGTTCTTGGATAAGTAATGCAAGGCTTAACTACATGCCTACATTGCAGGTTAAACACTCCACTCATATTTTATTTTGAAACTAGAACGCACAGTTCGACCAGTAGGCATATTAAACGCCCCAATACCAGAAGTCGCAATTGGCAGTATAATTTTATTGAGTGATCGCACTTTTGTATATAAAGAATTATACAAGAAAGTCTTTCCGGTTCCACCTGGCCCATCAATGACAAAAGCCCAGGTTTTTTTTTTTGCTTTACATGAGAAATGATAACCTTGTATGCTGCCTTTTGTTCAGTGTTCAATATTTTTCTTGCTTCCATGCATGATGCATGTATTAAAGCATCTAATGCATCTTCGATATCACGGGTCCTACGTATTGAGTTATTTGGTTGTGTAAAGAATTGAGACCATAATCTGCAAGAAATCTACCCATGTTCTCTATAAACACTTCAATAGATCGTATGGTAAGCCTCATGATCTTTTGTGGTTCGTTAGGATACTTTTGCATAGACCTAGGAAACATTGATCCGACCCTAAAATGGACCCGGTACCTGACCCAATAAAACCCGGACTTGACCGACCAGAAAGCAACTTTACCCTAAACAGGACCGACCCGATAAATACCCGACCGAAAATGACCCTATATAAAAATTTTAGTTTTCAAAGTGTCTCAACATATTGAGTATATTACTTGAACCCTAAAACTCATCAATTGATTTCAAAAAACACACATTTAGAGTCATTTTATCTATCGTAATTATATTTCTTTAAAAAAGAACGTTATAATAATATTAATCAAGTACATACTCCCTCCGTTAAATATTATGTGCAACTGCAGTACAATTCGCGGTTGCCGATGCATTTTTTGTAGGGCCTTAATTAGAATAAGTGGGGATATGTAATTAAAGGAAAGAAGGAGAGAGAAAATGGAGGGAGGACCACTTTCCCACCCATTAAAGGAAAGAAGGAGAGAGAAAAATCAGATTTGTAAATTAGGGGTAAAATTGTAATTACATTGGTTATTTTTAGCTAAAAAAGGAAACAAAACAGTGAGTTGCAGATAACCTTGATCGGACAAAAATGACAAAAGTTGCAGATAATATTTAACAGAGGGAGTATATGTTTATAAATCAGTCAAATGAGTTTTAAATTCTTCTACATTTCAGTAAGCAAATCAATATAATTTATAAGAAGGTTTTGCGCATTTGAATGAGCTTTTCAGAAAAGCAATATCGCTACGCTAAATTATAAAACACGTATCTTATAGAACAAAATAAGTATTTAGTCATTTGTATATCTTTCCATCATGAAAATTGTGAAGATTTTTTTTATGAGCAAATGAGAAGATATTTAACGTTATTTTTATCTAACGTTATAACTTTAATAAACACAATAACTTTTGTGAAGCGCATATCTTACAAGTCTTTCAAAATACGTATTAATTTCCCTATTTTCCTTACACTTAAATGAAATCGACATACCAACTATTTATTGAAAATCTGTAATGAATTAATATTACTATGAGGGGTAGATTAGTCTTTTAATGAAGTTTCTAGAAAAAGAATATTATGTCACTAATCTAGCAAGTTTGTTAGGCTTGTTAGCTATATATAGTATAATGTAATAATGTAATGGGCATGATTATGAATATACAAGACACTCTCCTCCTCTCTTAATCCTTTCTCTGTTATCTATCACCCCCTCCCTCTTCTATTCTTCTCTGTATTCTGATATGTTCTTCTCTCTCCCTCTATTTCTTAGTCTTCTTGCTTCTCTCTACCTTTCTTACTCATTATAGCTACTGGGCTCATCACAGTTGGTATCAGAGCAAGCACGAAATTACTGTGAAATGGGTAATTCTACTGTGTTGAGTAAATCCATGGCACTGCTATTAGAAAATCAACTCAAAATGCAAGAGACCTTGAATCAGTTGCTAAATAGAAATACTACCCCACAAAACTTCCACTACCCAAATCCCTCACAAATTGTACCCATAAATATTTCCCATTCAACAACCTTCACTGTCAATCCATTACTTATACCCTCACCATTAATAGTACAGAACGAACATCTATCCCTAATACCTACCTCTAACCTTAACTCCCCCTCATAATCACTAATGAAAACAAAAATCAACAACCCCAAAACCATTATCCCCAAAAAAAAAGTAACCCCGATTACCAACCGCCATCTTACCCCAATTCCTAACCTAAACCAAAAAGACCTAAATATTCAGAGCCATGATTTTTCTATCCTACTAAATCATATCTCTATCACTCAAAGAAGATGGAGGAGGAAAAAGAGAACATGGAAAATAAGGAAAAAAATCAGAAAGAAAAGGAGATTTACCTGGGTGGCGGCGGCTAGGAAGGAGGTTGCCGAAAGTTTTGGCGGCTACAGGGTGGACAGAATTTTCAGGGTGTTGACCGGTACTGGGGGCGGTGGCACAGCGCCGAAGTTCTTGGAGGCCTAGATTGGTGGTGCAAGAGGAAAGAATACTTGGGGTTTTTACATCTAAATGAGAGAGAGAGTGGGGATTTGACAAAGGAATTAATGCAGCTGGGAATTTTTGAAAATGACGATGATGTCAGTGGTGATGTCATCCATGGCAGCAACTGTTGGGCTTTTGCTGTTTTTGTTAAATTCACAGTAAGAGCCATTTTAAAGTTTATTCCACATTATCATCATCCCATTTTTAACTTTGACACTTTTAAGGCTCAATTTAATCCATTTTTTATGAGGCCCAAATTTAATACCGCAAGATATGGTTGTGCTACTTGGTCAGTGCGAATTGTCGCCGGAGATTTATGGTGATTGGCTAGCGCTTGGCAAGAGGCAGTAAGTAAAGTGAGTTATGGGTTTTTAGGCTTGCTAGGATCCAGAAACTTCCTTGGAATTATTGGGTTTTTAGGAGAAAGAATTGGAATATGGTTTTTATTTTTTAAATCAACTGATGATGTCATCAGTGATGTCATCACACAAATTCTTTTGCTGGAACTATAATACAGGCTTTTATACACCTTTTAATTTCAATTTGGGTGATATTATTAGTCACATGACACTGAAGTATCATTTTGGAGATAGTTCAAAGGAAATTAAAGAGCTCACATCATTAATGCCAATTAGGATTACAAGACCACCAAACCAAATTGTGTCATCTTACCTATACGTGGATGCTGATCATTACCCACCTTGAGGACAAGGTGGATCTCAGAGCGGCCGGTATTGTAATGAATTAATATTACTATGAGGGGTAGATTAGTGTTTTAATGCAGTTTCTAGAAAAAGAATATTATGTCACTAATCTAGCAAGTTTGTTAGGCTTGTTAGCTATATATAGTATAATGTAATAATGTAATGGGCATGATTATGAATATACAAGACACTCTCCTCCTCTCTTAATCCTTTCTCTGTTATCTATCACCCCCTCCCTCTTCTATTCTTCTCTGTATTCTGATCTGTTCTTCTCTCTCCCTCTATTTCTTAGTCTTCTTGCTTCTCTCTGCCTTTCTTACTCATTATAGCTACTGGGCTCATCACAAAATCGTACATCTAATTTCTCTAATGTGACATGTACCTCACAAATCCAACTATAGATTGAAATTTAAAGTTTTCAACAGGAGCGTCGCAATTACTAGTTTCATATAACTTGAATTCAATCACATAGGGCTTTAATATTGTGTCATTTGATATGTGGATTAATGTCAAAGGGATGAGAAATAGTTTTTTTATTAAGAAAAGTTTCATATATAATATAAATGGAAAAATTAACTTTTAAATTTTAAAACTCATAGCCCGTTGGGACAGACCGACTGACCCGGAACCGAGAGTGACCCGACCTGAGAATGACCTGACCCGAAACTAACCCGACCCGAAAATGACCTGACCTGTAACCCCCCAGATCAACCGTTTTCCCAAGTCTACTTGTGCGTAAATTCCTTAATGAGATGATCAAAATAACGATTCCATAATTGCTTTGAATAAGCTGGGTCAAGGAAAATAACAGTTGTAGCAAAGAGGCTTCGCAAAGCATGTGGCATCTGCACCTCATTAGGTTCATCTAAACACTTTGTTACTAAATCAACAGGCTCAACCAAAACTCGTTTAAGCACAGATTCATGGAATGTTGAACAACGTTGATCATCAATTATAAGTAAATCATCATAAGAACATGGACCAACAACACTCATCAATGATAATCTTAAATGGCACCGTAAACCTTCTGAAGGCGCAACGAATGTAAGCCTCCCAATTATCTTGTTATGCTTCCTTCTACTCTAGGTCTTACTTTGTTGATTCCAAACATGTAGTTCACTAAATTCAGGGAAACAATACTTTGGTTCCAACGGATGTGATGCATTGTACGTAAAGAACTCAGTTAAAGATGTTTTTTTTCTCGATTCACTTCGTAAAATCTTTTCAAGATCCTCATTATCTTTAAAGCACAAACTTTGGTTGTTTAGAAGATGCACCTGTAAAGGCTTAATAGAAGGTTGCATATCATATAGCTCAAAACAAAGAATTCTCCATACATCCTCCGGGGGAGAAACCCAGTGGCCAGACTAAAATCGTTCAATCTCATCAACAGCTTTGACTTCATTATTAGGAACAACGGTGATTGCTATTTTATCATGACCTTTGTAAACATATTTATAAAGGTATTTAATAGCCTTGATAATTGAGCATATCTCCTCATTTACATGGCAGTCAAACGACGCAAAAAAAAAAGGATTATACGAAATAACCCACCGATTATCTAAATTATTGCCGTGAATGTGTACTAGCTCACAAGTATCGCATCTCCTGCACACCGTATAACAATCTTCAGACTATTTTATAAATGAAGTGAATTCCTTGGGATAATGGTTTCTACAAACGCGCTTACCATTGCGCTTCATCATACATGAATTATCTAGGTTAAAAGAACCACATCGACCATGCATCATAAGATGCTGAAAAAGACCACGTAGATAAGGCTAAGAAACAGGTGGTATTTCCGCTGAAACAAACTTATCAAACTGATCTGGCTGTTTGATCTTCGACCCGTGCTTAAAAATAATTAAGAGAAGAGCATGTGGTAATTCGCGTTTCTGAAATTCAATCACATGTAATATAGCTACAATCTCACCAAAAAACTTTTATACTCGGATAATCATTTTCAGAGCATGCACTTTAGCCCGAAATATTCTTGACACCAAATTCGGCCTATCTTCGGCATGTTCACCGCCTGTCAGTTCTTGTTGGATCTTAATCAAGCGAGTGTTTCACGTCCTAGTTAAAAAGATGTCAGGGTTCCCATATCATTGAACAAGTGCCATTGCTTTCAAGTACTGCCTTTTCCTATCTCTTGGACCACTAATAAACAAAGGTGGTAAAATGATACGACGGCCTACAAGGTTGTTAGAATCGAAATTCTACGTAAGATCGTTGAAAGGGTTGGATCAAAATTCGTAGAATCGGATCGTAGGATCGTGTGATCCTACAAATACGCATTAACATGTTTTAGATAACTGATTTTCAATTGTAATTGTTCTTTGTTTTTTTAAGTTTTAAGGTTTAATAACACTTATTTGACTTCAACTATAAAGTTTTGTAAAAGAATACCTTCAATAATCATTTTTAATGGGAAAAATTATAAGAAACTTTTTTTAAAAATCTACCTTATCTAAACTTTTTTGTAAATAACTACCTATTATAACAGAAATGTTTTCAAATGACTACATTTTAAGTTTTAACAAATATCGTCAGTTGACCGTTAGTTTAACACTTTGACCAGCACGCCTGTGGTACGTGATTACTTAAAAGGTAGTCATTTGCAATCATTTATGTTATGTTAGGTAGTTTTTTGTAATAAAAATTTACATAGCGTAGTTTTTCAAAAAAAAATAAAGGTCTATAGATCAGGTAGTTTCTTATAACTTTTCCTTAAATAAATCAATTAGTTTATAGTATTCCAATTTGACTTTAAATTGATCAATTCACACTTTAAAGAGATTGATTATATATAAATTGGTCAGTCAATTTATCAAATATACTTTTTAAAGAAATTAATTAAAATTTTCATTTTTTATCTAAAAGTGATCAATTTTGACATGAACATGATCATATTGAGACGGTTTCTCACAAGATTAGCCAAAGGAATTTTGCCGATGGCCTTTCTCAAGCCAAAAGAGACTTTGACCGCACTCTGCTTCATAAGTCGCTTTGTGTGTTTGTTTCTCTTGGCACCATTGGGGTGCCATAAATGATAGAGTTTGGAGTGATATTTTTGGGGATGTTTAGTATCTTTATCACAGGCATATGACGCATAAAAAAAATCATATGCTATGAAAACTAATTCTTGGAATGCTTTAGCTCGTGGAAGTTATTGTAGATGCTGCAAGTTTTAAATTTAAGGAATTACAAGTTGCATCTGATGTTCATATTGGAGGGGGAGATTCAAACATTATAGAAAAAAAAACTTTGGAATTTTCAATGAGATAGGCTAATAATGTAGATGCGACAAGCTTTCATCCAATCGATTATTTTGAATGGAATGAAATGAAAAAGGAGTCTCCTATTATCTCATAAAAAGTCAATTTTAATTTTAAATGAAATGAAAAAAAGTTTTCTTTTATCTCATAAATGAAACAATTAATATATATTATATCAATATAATATTTTAAAATAGGAAAAATGATAACAAACTACCTAATATATACAGCTGTTTTTCAAAAAACTACCTTATCTAAATTTTTTTTACAAAAAACTACCTAATATAACACAAATGTTTGCAAATGACTACCTAATCATAACAGGCGTGCTGGTCAAAGTGTTAAACTAACGGTCAACTAACAATATTCGTTAAACGGTAGTCATTTGCAAACATTTGTGTTATATTAGGTAGTTTTTTGCAATAAATTTTAAGATAAGGTAGTTTTTTAAAAAAAGGTGTATACATTAGGTAGTTTTTTTATAATTTTTCCTTTTTAATAAAATCAAGAAAAACTTGAATTTTAGTTATATTGATATCATTGTTTAAATACATACATATGTATAGATTATATGAAACTTTTGTACGATTGAAATCACCCTTATAGGATTGGATCGTAAGATCGTAAGAACGTAGAATCGTGTTATGATGCTACCAATTAAATCGTGGAGCTATGTAGGATCGTACGATCCTACTTACGATCCGGATCAGTTGCCTAATTTTAATCGTAGGATCGTAGAATCGTTGATCAGAATCAAGATTCAGATAACTATGATGGCCTACATTAGCTGCAACACAGTGACCAGTATCATCTTATCCTGAATCACCTGATACAACTCTGCTCGAAGCTGATTTTGGATTTGCCGCACATATTCTAGGCGACTATTTTCTATCTTCACATACATATCAACAACACATTGTCGAAATAGAAGACTCGATCTTAAAAGATTAATTAGTAACGTGAATCTGAAGTTTGTACGCATAATACTCTCGACAAGAGACTCTGTGCTTCCGATCCTTAAATCCTTCCTCAGCAACTACAACAATAGGAAAAACATTAACGGAAAAAAATTAGCTAATAAGATGATATAGTACAAATATGTATATGTTTAAATCTACTTAATAACAACAACCTAAAGACACTTACCACTTGCTTCATCTAACAATAACTCCTCCGCACTCTGAGCTATATAGGGAGTTTTAGGGTTATTATCATTTACACGGGTGTTACGATGACCATCAGGAACCTTTATTAAACCCTGTTGCCATCCAAAATCTCCAAGCGGAAACCACAATGGCTATTGTGGTCGATCATAGTATCGATAGTAATGATATATACGATGCGACATAGCCGACTGACCCCACATAAGGATATAAGGACTTCTTATTTCATTTGATGGGAGGTCATCTATCCATATTGCATCTACCTTATCTGATGTTGGCGGATTATAAACAAGTGGATCTAACGTTGGAACCTTACCAAGCAAAACTTTAGTACCCTCTCTCGCATCTAAATGGCGTAAGGATCGAAAGAATTGTGCATACGGAATGTTTTGCATGATCTCCATAAGCAAGCTAACAATAGGCGGATTTATTTCAGGAAAAATACCACATCAATTTTCTCTTTAATGTTGACTATCAAAAAAATAAATTTGTAGAAATTTCGGGTTTAAGAAGATCATCAGGTAATAAACTTGGAACATAATGATATAGTTGGCCATGTAGTTTGAACACGTAAATGCCTTTGTGGATACGGGCATCAATTGAACGTTCTGGTGAAATGAATGCAAACATATTGTTATAGAAAGGACAATATTTCCTAAAATTCTTTCCAATCTCAGTCCCATTTGTAAAGAGAGCATCAAGCAACAAAGGATACTCATTCCTAGCATTTCTTATTTTGCCTTCACCATCACAAATAGATTTAGTTTCATACGCAAAGTTCTTAGCATTGCAATGTATACAGAATGTAGCATTAACAAGCCTATTAACAGAAGTCATACAATCATCAGCTGCAACATATTAACACACGTTTTTCAGTTTACTACTCTTTAAAAACAAATTTGTAAACCAAAATGTACTTATCAATGTGTCAATTCGAAAACAATACCTACACACACTGTTTAAGAATAAGCTCAAATTAAATAAGGTAAACACCTTTTCGTTTTCGTCTGTTTAAGGATGTTTTAGAAGTAGAAGCCTCTGAAGTGATGCAGTTGACCTTGAAAGGGTCATCCTTAGGTGTGGATGGAACACAACAACTACGTACTATACAATCATTCTCGCATTCAGATCTATAGTTGCCTGTTGTTTTCCTAACAACAGTAAAAACATAAGTTGTAACTTGTAAAACATAACGTGTTTATCAGTGTCACAATCCTATAACCAAATACCTACAAACACAGATTAAGAAATAATCCAAAACCGAATAAGGTAAACATCTTTTCGTTTACGTTTCTTTAAGCATGTTTTGGAAGTAGAAGCTTGTGAAGAAATACAATCGGCCTCTATAGTGTCATTCACAGGTCGAATAAGTGAAGGAGTGCAGCATTCACCCAGATCTTCAGATGGAACTGGACAATTATCTACTATACGATCACTCTTGTATTCAGAATGTATAATTGCTTGTTGTTCTTCTGTTAGCGGCATCCGTCTACTGTGGTACGCCCTCAGCATCACATACTCTTTTATGAGTCCAACTTCAGCACTCAAAAAAACACAAACTTCAACAACCTAAACACAATCCCTATACTTTAATGACAGTCTTAAATTACCATAATTAGTAATTGGAATGCAGATTTAAATGACAACGCAGAACTAAAAACATACAACTAAAACAATATACCAAGTACTCAAGATAAATAGTATACCCCTATTTATCATTTTCCTTACAATTACGATTTATATTCCCACACCGAAGCACAACAGAACTAAACAACAAAATCAAGTGCTTGGCAAAACATATAATACTTAAACTACACGGCATTAAAGTAAATGCACAAGTAGATATACTAGCACCAATTACAATGCATATAGTTCTTAAATTATACAACATTAAAATAGAAGCACAAGTACATGTACTGTCAATAATTACAAAGCAAGGTATACCTAAACTATACAGTATTAAAGTAAATTCATAAGTAAACTCCAGGTTATGATAAAAAAAACCAAATTTTTTTTACGTTGATTAAATAAAGTACAACAATATACAAACTATATTATATCCTCAAAAGCTACAAATAAGTGTCATCCCTATACACTCATTCCTACACACCCGAATACAAGGAAACTACTACCTACAATTCAGCCTACACTAAATACAAACAAATAGACTAAAGTATTGATCTCCATCCATCTCTTCAAACAGACTACCAACATCCCAAAGATGTTTATAAACTCTAATATTACATGATTACACCACAGGGAACCAATGCAATTTACACTTGTTTGTTGGCCCTATTAGGTTTTGATGGTGACTTCACTTTAGATAAACAAATATGTTAAAGAGATTGTTTTGTAGGTCACATATTCGATTTATTAAAATCGTTGATGAAACCTAAAAGACTTGGTCAAAGAATATTGTACGAGTCAAAGCTCTCAAAAGAGTTAGATATAGAAGATCACTTAGGACGTCTAAAGTAGATAGGAGATCTATTGTTCCAAGTTTGATGGCCTGATGAAAATCGCTGATGGAGACAATACAGTTTTCCCAAGACGCAGGTCTGGAGAAAGAGTCTGCTAAAATTACGTAGGAATTATTTTCTATTTTTAGTTGATGTATACGGCTATAAATTAAGTTATTGCATAATTTGTTAATTCGAAAAAATTAAATAACCACCTAAAAATAACCTAAGGCTAATTCAAAGGATGAGAATAATTCTGCTTATATCTCTCTCCATTAAATTAGGAAGTTAGTTAGGCTTTAATCTAATTAATCCTAGTTAGTTAATTTTAGCTAATTTTACCGAAAACTAACCGTGGCCTTTTTTCATAACTTCGAATCTTATTTTCCACTTTCCTATTTTTTTGGAATAAGGGAAATATGGGGAGTTAGGGCTTTGAAGAACCTACGGTTGGTCCCATATAAAATGGAGACTTTTTCAATCGATTTTAGGTGTGTGCCCAAATCGAAAAAATCAAGAGATCAACAAGTAAGAAAAATATTTCATTCTTTCATTTGCCAATTAACTTAGAATATTCTTATGCAATATTTATGCTATTTAGATAAATTATTTTTCTATGGATTTTTAAGAGAAATTATTGTAACTAGACTTAAGGGAAGTCTAAGGGAGAAGAGAAGTTTCCAATAAAGCGTGAGAAAGAGAAAGAGAAAGAGAAGGAGAAAGATAGAGAAAGAGAAGAGAAGTGGCCTAGTTGAGAATTGTTTTATGTAATTGTAATTAATTGCCTAAAATATAGCAAGAGAAATTTAAAATCCCGAGTGGTCGTGGTTTTCCTTCTATTAGGCCTAGAAGGTTTCCACGTAAAATCATTGTCTCCATTTATCTTTCTTGCTTTAAGTTTAAGTATTTGTTATTCATTTTATATTCCGCAAAAACTAGGCTAACATACTTAAACGTACAATACAACAATTCACCCCCTCTTGTTGCATTCACCATTTCTAAGTGTTTCTACAATTGGTATCAGAGTCTTGTTACTCCTTTGATCAGGAAACCCTGAGAGCAATATCCTGGTGTTTTAGAGATGTTGAAGATGAATGGACGTATGGAAGAAGGGTACTCTACTCAAAGACCCGCCCATGATGGATGGTAAATTCCAAGGTTATCAGGATTGGGATTCTACGTAGGATCGAAATCAACTTGTGGGATCGGATGGTAGGATCGGACAAACCCTACAAATTTGCAGAATCAACAAGATATATTATGTCTATGTTTATTGTTTTGCCTTAATTTTCTTAAAACCCATACATTTTCTTAAGATTTTTCTTTAATTTTAAAATACATACATATCTTACTGTTTTATTGTCGTTTTTTCCTCTATTCTTAATGAAATGGGAATCTATATATAAGATATACACTACACATAATATATTTTTAAGCACATACACACAAGGATATAATAATAAACCATAGTAAGCAAAAAAGAACAAAGATACTAGCAAAAAAATTTTTAATTAGTAGTTTTGACCGATTCTACGATCCTACTAGCGATCCTAGCTGATCCTAACGATCCTGCCCACGATCCTACACGATTCTGACCGATCCTATGCACGATCCTGACTGATTTTGATCCTATGCACGATCTTGACTGATTTCGATCCTACCGATCCTATGCACGATCCTGACTGATTTCGATCCTATGCACGATTCTAGTCGCTGGCACCGATCAGGGTCGTAGGATCGTACGATCCTACGATCCAGATCGCGATTTTGATAACAATGGTAAATTCTACACATATTTGAAGAATAGGATGGAGATCTTCATTAAAGCCGAAGATTATCAAGTTTGGAGAGTTATCAAAATTAGAGAATTTGAGGTAACAACTATCCATTCCAATAACGAAACTGTTCCAAAACCTATCACAGAATTTGAGAAATAAGACTTCTAGAAAATGGAGATGAACGCTCTTGCCATAAAATTACTTCATTGTGATCTCGGAACAAACTAAATGAGCATTACCGAATTATGGGGTGTAAAACTACAAAGCAAATTTGGGATCTGCTGGAAGTTACCCACGAAGGAACAATTGAAGTAATGCGCTCCAAGATTGACTTGTTGATGTCCAAATACGAAAGGTATGTTACGGAACCTAGAGAAAGCATTTAAGAGATGTTCACAAGGTTCACCAATATTACGAATGAACTTGTCTCTCTTGGAAGGCTTATTCTCGCAGATGAACAGGTAAGGAAAATTCTAAGGAGTCTCCCTCAAGATAAACGTTGGAGAGCCAAAGTCGCAGCCATACAGGAATCCAAGGATTTCACTAAGTTCAATGGAAAAGTTGGTTGGTCCCCTTATGACTCACAAATTGCGTTTGGGAATAGCTGACAGTTCCCGAAACAAAGGCTTTGCTCTGGCAGTGAATGATCAAGAAGAGTTAGAATGTGATGAAGAGGAGGCTGCCATATCGGTTCGAAAATTCAAAAAGTTCATTAGGAACAGCAGATACGTCAATCAAAGAAACAACAAAGAAAGAGGATCTAGAAATACAAAGACCAACTACGAATGCCATAAATGTGGAAGTACTGATCAGTTCATCAAGGATTCCACACAATGGAAAAATGAGAAGGGTAAAGGGAAGGCAAGGGAACTAGGAAGACAACCGATGAAAGGAAATTTTAACAAGAGTGACTTTCGTAAAGCCATGATTATTGAATGGGGAGAATCCGAGAGTGAAGCTGAAATAGAAGCCCCCGTACAAGAAGAAATTGCGAATCTGTGTCACATGGCAACTCACGACGAAAAGTCCAAAGGAAAATCGCTATTTTCTTCTAATTCATTTTCTAACCACCTATTCAAATGGGATAAATATAAACTAATAGAATTGCATATGGAGACCCATGAAAAACTAGATGAAAAATATGTCACATGTCTCCAAATTGAAAAAGACCTTAAAACGAGTAAATACCATGTTTCCTACCTGAATTCCTATATGTCAGACGTACAAAATAGGTTCTTTAATTTATTAGATAAAATAAACGTCATGTTAAAGGAAGCATTGGAAAAGGTAAAAGAAGAAAATATTATTCTTAATGTTGAATTGAATCAATATAAATTGCTAGGCTTAAACAAAGACATGATCTATCTATTCGTGACTTTAGTACCGAATTCAAAATTTTAAAATTAGACCTAGAATACACTAACAATGAAAATGAGAAATTGAAACTTGAAATATATTCAAGATGAAAAGGGAAAATCAAAGAAGTTCCCAAATGGATTCTAGAGGCCAAAACTAAAAGTACTAAAGGCCCAGGTTACAATGAGAATATTAAAAAAGAAAAAGGTCTATGTTGATCTCCCTAGTAACAAAGTTAACAACAAAATGTTGTGGTAAAACTTAAAAATAACACATTTGAAGAAATGGCTAGAACCATGTTGATTGCTAGTGGTCTCCCTAGAAATTTTTGGGCCGAGGCTGTTATACTGCATGCTATAGTTTCAATCGAGTGTTGATTAGACCTATCACTTTTAAGACACCATATGAATTGTCTAAAGGTGTTAAACCGAGTATTTCCTATTTTCGTGTGTTTGGATGTAGATGTTTTGTTCATGTTAATGGAAAACGTAATATAGGAAAGTTTGATGAAAGAAGTAATGAAGCAGTATTTCTTGGCTATTCATCTCATAGTAAAGCGTATATAGTATATAATAATAGAACTATGTGTGTTGAAGAATCTATTCACATTAATTTTGATGAAACTAACTTTATGACAAGTGAACACGATACAGGTACTTTTAAAATAGGTCTTGCTAGTTTGGAAGATGATGAAGATATACATAGAAGGCAAGATCCTAGAACAATAGGAGAACAACGGGTTCAAGAAGAAACATAAGAGCTCAATCAAGAACCGGAACAGCCGAGAAACCAGGACCTACAAGGTGTTCCCAATCCAGTTGTTCCCAACAATGAACAAAATAAGCAAGCTGAAGGAGAACATAATGTCAATCAAGTCAACGAGCTTGTTTCCACAAATATTCCTACAAGAGAATTTGTTACAAAGCCGTGCAAACATCAAAAGTCACATCTACTTGACTTGATCATAAGTGACATAAACAAGGGCACACATACCAGATCCCAGCTAAGAAACTTTTGTGCACACTTTGCATTTCTCTCAACATTGGAACCCAAGAATCACGAAGAAGCATTACAAGATTCCGATTGGGTTGTTCCTATGCAAGATGAATTGAATGAACTTGAAAGGAATAAAGTGTGGCACTTAGAACCGAAACCCATAAACAAAAAAGTAATTGGATTAAATTTTGTTTTTAGGAACAAGTTGGACGAGCATGGAATCATAATAAGAAACAAATCAAGGCTCGTGGTTAATGGGTGCAATCAACAAGAAGGGATTGATTATAGAGAGACATTTTCTCCCGTAGAAGGGTTAGAGGCTATCAGAATTTTCATTTCTTTTGTTTCTTTTAGGAATTTTAAGTTATACCAAATGGTTGTGAAAAGATCCCCTTACTAATGTGGTTGAAGTATGTTTTATGAATGGGAGGGAGTCCTTTAGTGATCGAGTGAGGAAGTGTTAGACAAGATGAAATGGAATGGCAATAAATCCTTTAGTGATGGCATAAGTAAGTTGTTGGTTGTAATGGGAATGAGTCCATTATTGATGAGATAGCAGATTTTTTGGAATATTGTGGCTCCTCTAGTTAGGGTACCCCAGTGGGTTTAGTTCTCGGAGGTAGGACCATCAATATATGGTCACTGTACGGGGGTATGTTCATACTTTACCATTGCGCGCCGGTATGGCCGGTCACCGCCCTTGGTTGAGGTGTTGTCATGTGGGCCTCGCAAACCCTATGGTGGTTTAGTCACATACGTTTAGGTATGCTGACTCCACTGGTTTTGTACCCAAGTGGCTTTAGTTCCCGGAGGTAGGACCATCTATATATGGTCGTTGTACGGGGGTATGATCATACTTTACCATTGGGCGCCAGTGGCCCGGTATGTCCCGTCACCGCCCTTTAGTTGAGGTGTGGCCATGTGGGTCTTGCAAACCCCAATATTATGGCCTCTACTCACATATACATAGATATTTGACAGTGGTTAAGCTCTTGGTTCAAGTAATATCGAGAAGTTATGAAATCGAAAAGAAGTGAAGAAAATAGAATTAACAGTGAGAAGTAGGAATTCATGTTCAGTGGTTATGAATGGCCCTTGGAGTGTTGTGAAATCACCCTCATAATATGACATACTTCATTGATGCCAAATATGCCTTATTATGATATGATGTTGAATACTCACGTGTACTATTTGTTTTCCTTGTTGATGGCTCGTCTTTGATAGCCCTACTATGATGCGTTGGTCTATGATCTTACATTGAGCTGTGGGGACATCATAGAAAGACATTACAGTTGATGGAGCTTATACGCATTGCATACGAAGGAATGAGTGAGAACATTGAAGCGTGCAATGTTATATTTATATTTGACGCTAGATGTAGTTTCTTTGTATTTAAATTTTTTTATTTTTTTGGTTTGAGACACATATCGTTCTTTTTGAATATTTTATCTCTGTTGCGTAGTTTATAAATTGTATGGTTTCAAAGAGCCTAGTCAGTCTAAAACGCAAGCGCTGACACAGGAACCACGATCCATGCTTGGCATGTTGATTTGAGAAGCCGGCGATGAATCATTCGGCCGTGATATAGTTTTGGTAGGCCGTTGATGGTTTTGCTATATTAATTTTAAATATCTTTTGTTTTTCTACAAATGGCGCACAATTTTAATCTTAACGTTTATCAAAATTCTTTTTCTTTTTATTTTATCTAACACCTGAATTTCCTCCCGTCCTTTACGATTTTGGTTTCGTTTAAGAAATTCAGGGGTATTACAGGTGGTTACCAAAGCCAATGGTTCCTATCTTCGATGCCTTGTGTTTTCAAATCAGTTGAGAATTTGCTGGAAGTTAGAAGTTATTCATGGATAATGATTATCAGTGCACGTGCATAGATAATTTTATAGTTTGTTTAGCTTGTTATGAGACTTATTCAGTTGTGTTATTTTTTATAATTAAAAAGTTATGGTTGTGGTTTTCATGATGATATGATTTAACTAATCAGTAGATTTGAATTATGTATTATTAAACAATAATGAAATCTTTGAGTAGTTTGTTCAACTCATGAGTTGTATTATAAGTAGTAATTATGGAGATATAAAGTATGAATGACGGAATTCTAGAGAAGTTGGTTGCATTAGGAACTTTCATTTGCTTGTGACGATAATACGAAATTTAGTCTTATGTGTCTGAATATTTGTTCATGATAATTGGTTTTATAAAGCTTACGTGTTTTGAAATCGATCCTTTACATAAATCCACTGTTTACTTATCTGGTTGAGCATTTCATTGTC
The DNA here is from genome assembly GCA_000753965.2 of Amaranthus hypochondriacus. Taxonomy (NCBI): domain Eukaryota; kingdom Viridiplantae; phylum Streptophyta; class Magnoliopsida; order Caryophyllales; family Amaranthaceae; genus Amaranthus; species Amaranthus hypochondriacus. Next base: position 11,787,375 of record CM025930.1, on the reverse strand, counting down.
AAGTGCATTCGTTCATCATAACATAGAATGTGTTGATCATAATTCTTTTGAATATGGTTAATGACTATGAAAGTATGATTGTAAGTGGGTTAAACAATAATAAGGACAAGGAATTCAAATTAGGATAAGATTCGCACATGATTGTAAATGAAGTTACTTGGTTAGGAAATCGATATGATACCATGTAGATAATGCCTTAATCATAAACTTAGGGTTATGTTATAATCATTGAAGTCAAGTTGGTGTTTTAACTCAAATGGTGACAATTTGACCCATGTTTTTTAAATTAGTTGTAAAATATTTACACCTTTGGGTAGCTATTAATTATTGTCTTAGGTCTTTGATGATATGTAGATAAGTATGGATCGAAATGACACAGTATGATTATTAATGTTGATTGAGTATGTTAGAATATGAAGAATCGAAAGTTCTTGATATGTGTATGACACTAGAAAATCAGACAAGTAATTCAAGTGGATCAAACTTTTCCTTTTATTTTGTTTTGGTTGTAATGATTCTTAACATTTCTTGTTCTCAGTTCTAATCATAAGTACGAAGTTATTATACATAAGGAGTATTGTTCAAACCGGTATCAGTTCAATATCTTCCTTTGAATTTATAATTATTCCGAGATGGCTTTGGAGTTCATGTGTTGTCAAATCCAAGTAATTCTCGGGCTATTTGTGATTGTGGTTTTAAGCTTGCTAATTGGTCATAGCAACATCGATGTTAAGTTTTAATGTGACATGATTGTGATTATTGATAAATGCTTTAAATCAGTACAACGAATGAGTTTAACGATTTTGTGATTCATATTGAAGTTGATTGGATCATGTAATATATTTGTTAATTCTAAGTCAACGTCTTATGTGTAGTTAGTGGTTCGATGTTGTGTTTTGAATTCACTAGACTGAGTGAATCACTTTTTATATAAGTATTCCGAGAATTCTAGTACTATATAGGTTCTTTGTCTTTGAGTGCGCTTTAGTTTGAGCATGCCTACAACATAAACATTACTCATCGTCATTTAATCAATAATGATTTTTTTTTGCTATTGATACATATTTAGCACAATTAGAAGTCACAAGAATAAGCTGGTGAATAATGATCAATATGCAAAACTAATATATTGTTTAATGTCGATAGAGATGATGTAACTGATTTTTTTATATTAGTGATTGCTTTGATGTGAAACAAGATAAATTGAGTATGAGGATTTGTTCAATTAGTATAGTGTGGTCAAAATAAAAGTTAAGAGGTGCTTTTGTTATCTAAACATTAAAGAAATGAAAACAAGTAGCAACTTCAATATTGAGCAACTTCGTGCACTTATTTTTAAGACCTTGTTGTTTTGATATTTTACCCCCAATTATGATTTAAATTATAATAGTTGAACCTTTAGTACATTGCAAGATAATCACAAAGTACGATCATAGATGGTCATGTAGAAGTGAAAAAATTGTTTAAAGAATTACATTAGATAACAAGACATTTCCTATTGTTACGATCTCAGGTGATATACCTTTTATATGCCACATGTGCTAGATTCATTACTTTTGTAAACATTGACGAGAGTTGTCTTACTAAGAGAACATATTGAGATCTAGATACTAAGGTGTGTAGTATTAAGATTAGAGATATTAAATAATTAAAGTTTCATGGTCTAAACAAACTACCATTGCCTATGAATCGAGGTTAGTGAGTTACAGGGTCGTAACTAAGTTTTAAGAGGAGTAGAATGCGATAGAATTTTGCGCGTTTACACGCTTTTTCTCCTGCGTTTTCACGCATTTTCGCCTCTATGATAATAACCTATTACAAACTTTCATGCTGTTGATTGGTTGTTCGAATCAATTGGTATGATATTTACATGCTTTTGATTGATTGTGTGGAGTCGATTGTGTGGAGTCAATTGTGTGACGTTTACATGTTTTGATTGGGTGTTGAGAGTTGGTTATAAATACTCAAAATGATAAATGTTTGACTATTTTGATAAATTGAGTATTCTCTTTGTTAATAGTGTCAATAAAGTCACGATCTTTGAGCAAATTCTTAGGCTTAAAATGGTTAGATTACCTTATTGAGTTATTAAAAATACAATTTGTTATGATTAGTGTCCTTGTTACTCTAGTTTCGGGGACGAAACTCCTTTTAAGGGGGGTAGTTTGTAACACCTCATCATTTTAATGACGTCATTAATAATTATTATTATAATCAGTATTGGAGATTTTATCACTAGTGGAAAAAAAGCTATTGGCTGCTGCTTATTGGCTGCGGTTTTTAGGTAAACGCAGCCAATATGAGTAATAAAAATTAGGTAAAATAAAAATGTACATAAAGGCTGCGTTTTTTAGACATGACCGCATCAAATAACCTTTTCAAAAATGAGAGCAAAAAAAAATGACTAAAGGCTGCGGTTTTGCCTACAACCGTAGCAAATACGTATAAAATATATCTTTTCATAGTGTTTTCACCAAGAAAATAGCTTTGACTGCGGCTACTACGTTCTTAAATTTATGGATGATATCATACAAGCCGTGAAGAACGTCGGGGTAGAAAACATTGATGCCGTAAGTATTTATTATATATATATGTTCTCAAATATATAATATTTATTAGAAAATATAATTATATATATATGTATTAACTTTTTAATTATTTCATATAATATTTTATATAGATTTTAGACACTCCAAGAGAACGACGCCAATTGACGGACACGGAAATGCGTGAAGTGAAAGACAAGGTTGCCGTGTATCTTGCTAATTTATGTTGGTAGTAGTTATATATGTAAAATTTCTTAGTAATTATTTACGATTTTGTATATATATATATTTCACATTTATATATTATAACTGCATGTATATATATTACACATTTATATATTATAGCTGCTGCATTTTTATTAATTGTTTATTATATTTTATTATAAATATAACCAACAAACATAAATAAAAAAAAAGGATTAAAGGCTGCGGTTTTGGGCAAAACCGAAGCCAATAAGGCTTTTTTGAAAATTAAAAAAAACCTATTGGCTGCGATTTTTCCTTTAAACCGCAGCCAATAATGTTTTTTTTTTAATTTTCAGAAAATGCTTTATTGGTTGCGGTTTTGCCTAAAAACCGCAGCCTTTAAGGTTTTTATCTGCTGAGTTTTTTAACCGCAGCCTTTCTTTCAAGCAATTAGCTGCTACCACAAGTGCTGGGGTCCAAAACCGCAGCCTTTGATGGCCAGAAAACCGCAGCCAATAAGGTTTTTTCCACTAGTGTATAAATATATTAAATTAATTTGAGCTAGTCTTAATAAATTTCTTTTATGTATGAATTTTAATGTTAATTCATATATATATATATATATATATATATATATATATATATATATATATATATATATATATATATATATATATATATATATATATATATATTATATATATATATCAAAGATACAATTACGAATTAGAAAATAAAGAGGTTCAAAGGTGAGTTTCTTAGTTGGGCCTCGCAAGAAGATGAATTTAAGTAAATAAATAATAATAATAATAATAATAATAATAATAATAATAATAATAATAATAATAATAATAATAATAAAAATAATAATAAGAACGATAAAAGGGATTGAACCCCTTATTGCTCAAGAAATGTACCAGCCGCCACTCCCTTTTTCTTTTCCCCCTCTTTCTCTTCTCCCCTTCCCTGTGCACCACCTGCTGCTGGGTGTTCGCCAAACAAACCGGCTGTCCACTGCCATTTCCACGGCCTTCTTTACCTTATTGTGACACCAGCAGCCCCCTCTACGAGCAGCCAACAGTGGGTTGTACTGCATCCTCGCAGCAACAACAATCAGGCTACGTTCCTCCACCCACCAATCGCAACAATCGGGCTATGAAACAGCCACCAGCAGCGGCTGTTACAGCCTATTGTCCAGCCTCCACCGTCACACTCACCACCACTACAGCCTTCATCTACCTCTTCACCATTTTTTTTGATAGTTTTATACCTTGTAAGCCACCTCTTCTTCTTCCATTTGATTCTTCTTGTGTTGTATTCATTAAATCCATTTGTGGGTGAGAGTTTGATGGAGAACTTGAACATATTTATGATTTAGGGTTTGGTGTTTGATTGGAAATTTTGGGTTTTGTGTTGATTGTGTGTTAGTCTCTTTGAATCTTACTATGAGTAGTAATTAAAAGTATTACCTTTGAATATGAAATGACTAAGGTTGGGATTTAGAAATGAAACTACTAATCATGTGTGTTTTATGCTATATTTTTGTGATGATCGATTAAATAACCTTAAAAGTTATTTGAAGACCTAGTCGATTGGTTATTGTTGTGATAATTAATAATGGTGAAGATTTTAGTTGACTATGAAGGTGATTTGGTTATTAAATTAGGAGTAATAGTTGTTGATTTTTGCAGTTTGATTGTTGAGAATTACAAGTACTCTTATTAGGATGTTATTCAAGTCATAATGCATGATGTTAGAAAGCCAAGAGCATGATGCCTACTCTTCGTTGATGGTTGCTTAAGTTACTTGACTTGTTTTTGAATTATAGTTCTTTCTAGCCTTGTAGAATGTAACAAATGATATCGTGATTCGATAACTCTAAGAATTACCTTATCATTGTATAAGTGTTGTGTTAAAAATTATAAGGCTTAGTTGTGATTAGTTATTTTTGGGTAACGCGAGCGATGTGTAAAAAATTGGTTAATGTAAGAAACGATTCACATATACTTTTACTTTTAAATTGATGGAAGGACTTATGTTGTGTTGAATTAATGATTTTGACTTGTACTGAATGTGTTATGTGCGTGCTAGAGTGATCGGATACTCATGTTGAATGGGTGATGGCGGTTACTTTGGTATTTAGCTGGTATGACAAAGTAGTTAAGGAGACTTATTAGTTCCATTCATACTCTATTGGTGCCCATTTCATAGGAGGAAGGTAGAACTTTAATTGGATAATTTTTGTGACTTTTAGTCGTGCAGTGACGCTTACAGGTACGTACACGTAGTAATTAACTCTTGCATGCATCTTGCATTGTATATTTACCGATATTGAATTGTTTTAAAATATATAATGTACACTATCTATGAATCGTCGTCGAATGAAATATCAAAGTTATTGATTGTATGAATTTCAAGTTTACTAGTAGAGAACGATACTAGTATTCAAAATGTTTGGTAATTATTTAGAATGAGAATAATTCCCTTTTTATTGAGATTGGTTATTATTTGTTTGAAAGGGAGCGAGTCCCTTATTAATGATATTGTTCATTGTTAGTTGGGAATAGTGAATGGTTTCCTATTGTCGGTATTGATTATTGCTAGTTGAATAGGAACGATTCCCTTATTGATTAGTTTAACTTACGTTAGTTGGATGGGAATGACTCGTTTGTTATTGAGATTGATTTATGTTAGTTGAATAGAGAATGATCCCTTTATTAATGTCATTGAGGTATGCTGACTCCACTGGTTTGGTACCCAAGTGGCTTTAGTTCCTTGAGGTTGGACCATCTATACATGGTCGTTGTACTGGGGTATGATCATACTTTACCATTGGGCGTCGGTATGGCCCGTCAAAGCCCTTTGGTTGAGGTGTGGCCATGTGGGTCTTTCAAACCCCAATATGGTGGCCTCTAGTCAAATATATTTAGATATTTGAAAGTGGTTAAGCTCTTGGTTCAAGTAATACCGAGAAGTTATAAAGTCGAAAACAAGTTATGAAGTCGAAAAGAAGTGAAGAAAATAGAATTGACAGTGAGAAGTACGAACTGATTTTCAGAGGTTATGATTGGCACTTGGAGTGTTGTGAAATCACCCTCATATTATGACAAACTTCATTGATGCTAAATATGCCTTATTATGATATGATGTTGAATACTGACGTGTACTGTTAATTTTCCTTATTGATGGCACCTCTTTGATAGCCCTGCTATGACGCGTTGGTCTATGATCTAACGATGAGCAGCGGGGATATCATAGATAGACATTACAGGTAATGGAGCTTCTACGCATTGCATACGGGGGGATGAGTGAGAACATTGAAGTGTGCATGTTATATTTATTTTTGACGCTAGATGTAGTTTCGTTGTATTTAAATTTTTTTTATGTTTTTGGTTTGAGACACATGTCGACCTTTTTGTACATTTTATCTCCGCTGCGTAGTTTATAAATTGTATGGTTTTAAAAAGTCTAGTCAGTCTATAACGCAAGCGCTGACACAGGAACCACGATCCATGCTTGGCATGTTGATTTGACAAGTCGGCGATAAATCATTCCGTCATGATATAGTTTTGGTAGGCCGTTGATGCCTTTGTTGTATTAGATTTTAAATATCTTTTGTTTTTCTACAAAAAGGCGCACAGTTTTAGGGTAGATTCTACCGAAATTTTCACTTATCTCACTACAAGAAAAATCATTTTTAGCAACAAGTTTTAACAACGACTATATTTTTTTTGTTGCGAAAAATACATGTTGTTGCGAAATCCGTTATTGTTGCTAAATAATCGTTGCCATATAAAACAATTCACTTTCCCACCACTTAAAAAAATTTCCCGGTATAAGTCACTTTTTTGCAACGAAAAATTTGGTTATTAAAGTTAAATAAATAATTCGTAACAGTATATATTGTTGCAAAAAATCATTAAACATATAGATACAATAAAAGCGTTGCAAAAACTCTTATAATAATAATTTTTAGCAACGACTTGGATATCTTAGTCCCAAAACACACATTTTCATTTTGCTTTTCCCTCTCAAATTAACCCAAGACCCACGAAAACCCTTTTGCTCTCACAAACCCACGAAAACCCATTCCCTCTCACAAACCCACATTAACCCTTTCCCTCACACCTGTCGCCTGCACACGGAAGCTTCAGCCGCCTGCACACCGACGCTTCAGCCGCCTGCACACCGGTGGGTCTGCGCTTCTGCACACCGGCGGTGAGTTTTTTTTTGGTTTTCTTTTTCTTTGAATTTTTTGTTCTTGTTCTTGTTTTTGGGAAAATTTGTTGTTTTTCTGGGAAAATTTGTTCTTGTTTCTTAGATAAACACCCAAAGATCTATTGGGGCTGAAATTTGTTCTTGTTTCTTAGATAAACTCACGTCTACCGCCTGGAATTTTTTGATTTTAATTTGCTGAAATTTGATTTTAATTTGTTCTTGTTCTTGTTTCTTGTTTAAATTTGTTCTTGTTACTTGGTTACCTTAGAAAATGAGTCGTTCTTGTTTCTTGTTTCTGGAAAAAAAGTTTGTCGTGGTTTCTTAAAAGAAGAAATTTGCAGGGATTGGGTACGCATTGATCGCCAAAAAAACGTTCTTGATCCTCACCGTTCTCTCCAGGTCCGATCCCAATTTCATTCTCTTCTTTACTTTTCAGTTTCTATCTATTTTGTTAATTTAGCCCAGAACAATGAATTAATTGGGTATCTTTGTTGATTATTTTGTTACAATGTTATTATATGCCCTTAGTTATTGTTAATATGAATTGAGTATTTTAGTTGGTGATGACTGATGAATGTTCTGTCCCTTATTTAGATGGTATAACATTATAATAATTCATTTATTAATGTGCAATTTTTTATTTGTTCGTAAATCTTATTATATTTGAAGTAATATAATGTTATAATATATTTCGTATCAAATTATTTTTCTTGTGTTTGTTTATAGACTTTGAATTGGTTTTGTTCTTGTTAAATTGTTAAATTGTTCTTCAAACAACTTGAAATTAAATAGTTCTACAAGTTAAATTGTTCTTGTTCTTGTATTAATTGTTAACAACATTACAAGGAGTTTTGGGTGATATTATTGAATGTTATATAACTTAATTATTATAAACTTTAAATATAGGAAATGGTTTTGAATAAGGCATGGGTCAAAGTAAAAGATCGTTCATCTATTGATTATGTAAATGGTGTTGATGAGTTTCTGAATTTTGCTTTTTCCAAAGTAAGAGAAGATGATCGAGAGAGTACTACTATTAGGTGTCCTTGTAATAGTTGTCGCAATATATTTCTTTAAAAAAAATGTGATGTAAGATTAGACTTGCTTAAGAGAGGAATGTATGAGAAGTACCACTTATTGAGGAAATTAAAAATTCGTCATAACTTGTTTGGGTGGAAAAAGAAAAGCATTTTCTTTACCTTGCCTTATTGGAGGAAATTAAAAATTCGTCATAACTTGGATGTTATGCATATTGAGAAAAATGTCTCTGATAATATCTTGGGTACTTTAATGAGCATACAAGGCAAAAACAAAGATACTTTGAAGGCTCGATTGGATTTGCTAAAGATGAAAATCAGAGATAAGTTGCATCCTAAAGTGGTTGACGGTAAGGTACGTGTTCCTATTGCTATATATACATTGAGGTCAGATGCCAAGGTTGCAATATGTCGTATGTTCACAAAAATGAAATCTCCCGATGGATATCTATCAAACATTTCTCGTTGTGTTAAAGATAATGGAAAAAAGATATCATGTTTGAAGAGCCATGATCATCATGTTTTTATGGAGCAGTTGCTTCCCCTTGCACTTCGTGGGTTTTTACCGAAAGATGTTTATGATCCTTTGGTTGAACTAAGTTTTTTTTTTCGAGACCTTTGCTCTAAAAACATAAGTGTTGGGCAATTGGAAGAACTTGAAAAAAAAATTCCTTACACCTTATGCAAGTTGGAAATGATATTTCCACCGGCTTTTTTTGATGTTATGGTGCATTTAGTTGTGCATCTGGCAACTGAGGCAAAAATTGCTGGACCAGTTTGATATCGGTGGATGTATCCTATTGAGAGGTATACTTTTTCTTTAAGAAGTATACTCATGTTTATCAATTACTTTCGAATGTATGCATTTGTCTTAGAGACAATGCAACGTTTATATAGATTGTACAAGTGTAGGTTGCACAATTACTACAAAAGTAAGCGATGCGGAAAAACTGATGAGGAGCGTAAAAAGAATCCTCCTCCTGACTTACCCCAACCTCAATGGGAATATCTCATCAAGTATTATGGATCCGATAAATTTAAGGTATTTTTTAATCAAACTATGTACTATTTATGAACTATTTATGCAATGTTTATGTATAAAAATCATTGTGCAGGTCATAAGTGAGAGGAACTCTAAAAATAGAAATTCTGACAAAAGAACTAAGCATACAACTGGAAATTTGTCATTTCCTGAATCAGAGGACGTATTAGTAAGACAAACCTATTATATTATGTTTATTGAATGTAATTTAAAATAATATCAATAACGTTGTATAATTTGAATAGACAAAGGAGAATGCTAATGTCAAGCTAACTGCTGATAAAGTTTGGCTTATCAAACACACTCGTAAGAATGATCAAGGAAAACTAGAATGGCTCGATACACGGTCAAAAGAAATCCATGTATGTACAACCCATTTTTCTTACCCTTGTATGATTTTTTTATTATAATATACAATTATATATATGTTGTTTATGTAATAGGTGAAGCTGAAAGATGTTGTTGCTTCAGCTGGGGATTCAATGACACAAGATGAAATTTTGCTTCAAGTTCTGGGCCAAAAGTCAGGGCATGTACGTGGAAAAGGGACAGGGGTACGTGCATATTCTAAAGAAAAAGCACAAATAGAACAACGTAAGATTATGGAGCAACAACAAGAGAAAATTCAGGAGCAACAACAACAAATTAAAGAGTTGATGGAAAGTCAATTGTTACAACAACGACAATTTGAAGAATATAAGGCAGAACAACAAAAGGCAATTGAATCAATGAAACAAAGCATCTTACAACAGCTACAGAGCAAAGAAGTTCAATGATTGTAACGAATGCTTTTTAGGTAAATGATGTTTTCTTTTGCATTTTCTTAATCTATACTTAGCCTTAGAACAATTTAAAACGACATGTTTTTAATATATACTTGGAGTATTGGTGGTTTGTGTTGTAGTTTTAGTTACAATAGCATTAGCTGTTTGGTATTTTAGTCCAATTAGGAGTATTTGACGGCTTTTGTTGTAGTTTTAGTTGCAATGGCATTAGCTGGTTGGCATTTTAGTCCAATTAGGAGTATTGACGGCTTTTGTTGTAGTTTTAGTTGCAATGGCATTAGCTGGTTGGCATGTTTTGTTTGGATTTGATGTTGTTTTAGGATCAAATTGGATTTTGTTTGGGCACGTTTTGTTTGGATTTTGTTGTCATGGGTTCTGGTATTTGGCATAAGCTTTATATATGAAGATGAATTAATTTAGACTGTGGTTTTATATTTAATTTATATAGTTAAAAACCCTAGCTTTCTCTATAAAGTTCTCAATATTGGGGTACATTTGGTTTCAATTACTAACAAAATTATTTGGTGCAGGTAAGCATTTCTTCGTCGGACAGTTTTTGCAGTCAATGACAAAGTTGGTTTTAGGTATAAGCATTTTGGACACTCAATGTTTTGGGTTATGAATGTTATGTTGAATAGCTAGTTATGTGCACTTGTATATTTTTGGACTTCTTCAAAGTGCCTTTTACTTGTAAATTTTTGCATGGAAAACTTGTATATGGTAGGAGAATTATTTTGGAAAAATGCTCCGTACATGTATATGAATTACGTATATTTTGGACGCACGATATTAGAGACGTGTGATATTTTGGGTTATGAATTAATATATAATGTTAATTAAATGGTGATATTTGATTAGTTCGTTATAAATTATTTATTATTTAATTGTCTAATTTATGTATATATTGTAAGTTGTTTCATAAAATATAAAAGTCGTTGCGAAAAGTGTATATGTTTTTTGCAACGCTAATAATCGTTGCTAAAAAGAACAAAAAATAAAGTTTACTTGACTGTTTTCACTACAGAAAAGTCGTTGCAAAAGATAGAATTTCATGAATTGCAACAACTTATAATTGTTGTGAAAAACATATGTTTAACAACGAAAAAAGTTGTAGCCAAACATTAAGAATATTTGGCAACGACATTTTTTGTTGCTAAAACAATTAAAAGAATTGCAACAAAATGTTTTTTTGCAACAATACAACTCGTTGCTAAAACCTGCAACCTTGCGTAACAACCAAAGTCGTTGCTAAAACTTTTAGCTACGGATGTACCCGCAACAATGAATTTCGTTGCAAAAAATATTTTTAGCAACGAAACTGTATTTTTAGCAACGACTTTCTTTGTTGCTAAAAATAACTTTTCTTGTAGTGTCTCTTTAAAGTTAATCTTTAACGTTTATCAAAATTCTTTTCCTTTTTATTTTATATAACACCCGAATTTCCTCCCGTCCTTTACGGTTTTGGTTTCGTTTAAGGGGTCTGAAGTTCAAGGGTATTACAAAATGGGCCCGGCTTTTAAAGCCCGGTCTGGCTCAACCAGACCCACTTTACTACTAAAAATTGTTTTAATCCCCATTTATGAATTTAGAACATTTACATTATCATTTATAATAATTAAATTGAAAAAAAATTAATAATTTCAATGACATTGTCATTTATATAGCTACAATTTGAGAATCAAAGATTCTTTTGAAACCGTTGTTTATGAATCACCTGAATCATCATTGATCCTTGCTTGTTGCACTTGAATTGACTCTTAATTATGCCAGTAATCTTCTATGTTATTTTCACACATAAATTGTTGGTAATACTGTGTTGAAAAGGAGAATTATGGGGGTGGTTCATGTAAATTACGTATCATGATTTTAACTGCCTTTATAGTGTACTATTAAACCATTTGTACTGCTATATAAATGTTCCACATCACTAATTTCTTACTGCACATTGTGACATATTTTCTTAAATAAGAGAATTTGTAACATCAATTACATATATTTTTTGAACTCTAGGAATTAATAATATTGATTCATGCTTATACTAAACAATACTTACCAATTCAAAGATTTTATACGATAAACATTATTTAAGAAATATGACATTAACTTTATAAGAAAGACAATAGTGAATTGTCCATCCACCCTTAAGCACGGTTATCTTGTCTTTAAAGTCTCTACTGTTGTGTACTCAATATTGGCACAGTATTATGAATTCTTTGCGATATAGTATTCTTGTTTTTCTGGAATATCTCGAGTTTAGCTAATAGAGGTTTTGTTTCAGCTTGCGAAACTATTGCCATCTCCATAAATTTGAAACGCGTTGCCTTTGCAATCAGCTGATCTACAAGAAAACATACGGGTTTTACACGCTAAGGACGGAGCTTTTAGACGCTTTTTTGCGTCTAAAATAATTTTTTACACGCTTTTCCAAGCGTCTAAAAATCAAGTGTCACAAAACTTTTAGACACTTTTTTTAGACGCTTTTTGCTGTCCAAAATTGGTTACTTTTAGACGCTTTTTTCCGTTACAAGACTTTTACTGCCTTAATTTTTCATATGTTATCAATTCATTTGTGACGGTTAAAAGCGTCTACAAAGTGGATTTAGGCACTTTAGAGCGTTTAAAATAGTTGAATTTTGGACACTTTAATGCATCTAAAATATTTTGTGTTTTTTAGACACTTTAAAGCGTCTAAAATATTTGTTTTTTAGACATATTAAAGGGTCAAAAACACTAAAAATCTAACCATAATAGTTTAGATTTGTGACATCCAAAAGTGTCTAAAAGCCCTTACCTAGTTGCTTATTAGTGAATTTGCTTGGGTAATTTTCGATTAAAAGGCAATGTACAAATTTTCACATCAAGCTCATGGCATATAATTTTGTACTCATCAACCAAAAAATATATATTTAAAATAAAAAGCAACTCACAATTAATATGGTGCAAATTACCATAGACAATATATAGGCTCAAATATCAAAATATCTATATTCATTACAACAAATCTAAAAGGGTATATATCCAACATAGTTTGTATTGAGGTTTTCTTGACAATTGACAATATAAAAAGCTCAATAGTAATATAAGAAAGTAATCCACAAGTTTGCTTCTTCATTCCAAGCTAAGTCTACTAGATGAAAAGTTAAAACCTGCAAAAAAAAAAAAGGTTGATGATTACTTTAGTTATAAAAACACGAACGACATAAAGAACCAAGTTAACAAGGATGATCATTAACACACTTAACCCCTTATCATTAAAATTTGACTTTTTTTAGAAAACTCGAGAAAATTCTGTAGAAATTTCGGCAGAGTTTCATTTGTAAAATAAACATTCCAAAAATTTCAAAATCACCTGCAAACAATAAAATAGCAAATCCAAAACCAACCATCAACAAATTCCAACAATCAAAGCATACGACAAATGCATCAAACCTCAAAAGGTGGAAACTTCTCCCAATATCAAAAATAAACTATTACAACTAAATTAAATATAAACTAAATAAATCGTTTATCTTCTAAATCCACAATATTATACAAGTATCAGCTAAATAAATAAATAAAAACCACATACCAGCATCAACGTACATAGATTGCATTCCATCTTCTATTCTCTCAACCTAAAATAAAATATAAAACACATATTATTACAAAACTATAATTATACAAGTATAAATCAGATTTCTTCATTCAGCATCATACATCAACTCATTAAAGACTTCTGTCTCAATCACCTCTCGAGTTTGGTCTGAAGTACAAAGACGTTCGTCCACTATATTTTCAGCAGTTTCCTACAACATATCACAAGTATATATATGTAATTGTGCAATTTCATAAAGGTTAAAGATAATATGATTTATAGCTAGCTACATACCAGAAACTCTCGAGTGCGTGTTCCATCCACATAACCACCATTCTTCTTGGCGTGTGATCTTTTCCACCATTCTAAACTAGTAGGTTCTCTTCCATACTCATTAACCTATATAAAGTTGGTATAAACTTCATGACTTTAATGTGAAACATGACTAACAAGTAAGAAAAATTATTACCATTGTAATGTGTAACATACTAAAAGAAGCATTCTTACATCATGTAGCCATGACAATCACATATTAAAAGGATCTTTCGTTGTTGGTAGATGAGGCCCTATGGTTACTCTCGTCGACACTGTGTATTCGGCTATTGATAGAAAGTTGGTGAAGTAAGTGTCCGAAGTAAGTGTTCCTTTTCCAGAAGAAAAAAACATAAAAATTAATTGAGTCAACAAACAGGATGCAGAACCTACAAACAAACCAACAACTAGTTGATTATAGATGAAATAACAAAACTTTATACTAACAAGAAATATATGAAAATTTACTTTGACCAGACAAATACAGAAAATATGCCATCAAAATGACATAAAAGAAATAAAAGAGGCTTATACTTCGATGATTTCCGAGTTTCTTTTACACTCATGTTAACATCAAAATGGGAATCATGAGCAACTTCTTATTTTTGTTCTTTATTTATTGCCTAAAGCTCTTTGTTTTGAATTGAATTTGAGTACTCCTTATCTGCAATTCTTGCCTCTATCTAACAATACCATAACTTATGCTCCGGAAAATTATTTCTTTCAAGGACAAACGAGAAAATCCTTAGGTTTAGTGTCCCAAGTGACCAATTTGATATCTACATTCTATAACAATTCTAGCCCATCAAAATCAAAAAGTACACTTCTTTCACAATAGAAAAATGAAGATTGCTTACTTTATGATGTGAATTTGATAAGCTAATGCTAATTGGAAAATGATTATAAGTGGGGCATTGGGTTTGAGAGCTTAATGAGTAATGACTATTGTATTCTTCATTAGATTATCTAATTCAAGTAAACCATTTGGGACAATAAAGGATGGTTACTGGGTATTTATATCTAAGCTTAAAGTCTAAATGTAAAGGGCAAAATCAATGTTCCGTTCAATTATACTTTAGAATCTGAATAATAATGTTACGTGCGGATGGAACTTTCTGTTCCCATGGCATAATTCAATCAAATTCCCATGAAGCCCATTCAAAGTATATGCAAACTTGTGCTCTCTGCAGAAGGCAGAATATTAGGCTATGTTTTTTTGCCTATCACAATCCCAAGTCAAGCTTATACTCTCATCAATAATAAACTTCAATCTTAGATCCCAACAGCACAGAAGTAGATCATAAGTGGAATCAACTTCAGCTAGGACCTCATTGATACCGTCAGAACATCACAATCGAGTCTGATTATTTAAGATTCATATGAAAACATGTGATCTATAAGAACTCTCCATTCACGCCCATTTAACCAAAACTAGTTTCCTATCAAACCCATTTTCTGTTCTGCACTTGTTGATTTTTATGGGAAATGTGTTCTTAAATCTGAACGCCAAAGTGTTTAATGAATGCCTCACAAAAATAATTTTGTTTGGACTGCTATGATTTCACTTTATGCACATTCTAATAACAAACAAACCC